>PVHY01016416.1:0-33791 GCA_004024945.1 Uropsilus gracilis
GGGGGGGAGGGTCGCTCCAGGAAAAGGGGGGTGGGTTTTCTTGTCAAGAGCTCCCGGTTGCCACTGGGCGTCAGATGTCTGCAGGGAGTCGGTGGTGTCGGGAAAGGCTTGAGCAGGTGGCTCGACGGGGCAGAGGGAGGCAGGGCTGGAGGCTTGGAGGCACGGGGACTTCAGAGGGGCCACGAGGTCTGGAGTTCTGAAGGGGACATAATCATGGGGCGTGAACACCTCAGTGCAGGGGAAGATGCGACTGGGGGCGGGCAGGATCCAGGCCTTCAGCCTTCAATGCCTCAGGCATAGGACAGTTTGGGGAGAACATCATAGAGGGGGATACCAGCCTCTTCCAAGGGAAGGACCACAAAACTTGAGGACCTCCATCCCTCCCCCTGTCCATCCTTGAACGTTGCCTTATGTCTTGGCTGTGCCTCCAGACATAAGGAGCTTCTTTCTTAGACTGAAGACTAGGCACATGGGTGGGCCAGCTGGCAGAGCCCCATCCATTTCATGCCTCCTGCTGAGGCATCCACTGAGGAGTGGGCATTCGGTGTTCCTGCTCAGCATGGAGGGCCTAGAGGTGAGGCCAGAGAAGCTAAGGGCCTGGGGATGGAGAGGAAGCTCTTTGCTCAGAGAACCAGGCAACTGATAAATATTTAATTCTCCTCTTTGCTTTTATCTCCTGACCCACTGAGACAAATCAGCTCATTAGGCAGAGATTCCCGGAGCTCCAAGAGCAGGGAGAATGCCTGGAAAGAGGGGGCCGAGATGGGGAGCAGCTTTTCAGCCCCTTCTCAAGCATCTTGAAAGGAGGACTTCTCAGGAGAGAGCCACTAGGTGGCCTAGAAGAGGTCCCCGACAGCCACCGAGGGTAGCTCATTCTAGGATCTGAAAAGAGTCTTCTCCCAACTCTTGCAGCCAAGCCCAGGATACAAGTCCTGGGGGTCAGAACAGGCAACTCTGTCCTTTTCTGAGACTGGGCTCCTGCTGGGCCCAATTCCCCACTGAGTCTCTGGGGCTAATTACATCGCAACTGGAGCGAATGATTTTTTTAAGGCTCTGGTGGACACCTTTCTAACAGTTGAAGGGACAGCTGGCATAGCCCAGGGTGCCAAGGTGAGCTTGAGAACAAACCTCTCTCTGGGACCGAAGGGCCCTGGAAGGTTCTTCCCATCTCTGGTGAGAAGGACTGTTTACTTGTGATAGTGTTGGGGGTCGCCTGCTAACTCATGGCACCTTTGCCACTTCTCTTTGGTTCCTGGATCACCCTCCCCCACTTCCCTTTCTCTTGCCTGGCTCCTTGCTCTCCCTGAGGCCCCCTCTGAAGCAGTAGGAGGGAGATCAGGCTCTAAATAAATCCACCGGCTCATCTCCCTCCTCTCCTTCCCCCGTGCCAGGCAAGAGTGGCGCTGCAGCCTGCCCACACACTCACCAAGCAAGGGGGCACCACCAGGGCACTGTGCCAATTCCTGGCAGCTCCAAAGTACTGAACCTCTGGCTTTGGGGGCAAGGAGAGAATTGGGGGAGGCAATACCCCAGAGTTTGCTTAGCTGGACATCCCCAGGTGGTGCTAGAGTATGTGAAATGGGTCAGCTCTGATGACTTGGAAATAATGGAGAAGGGATTCCATACTGAGCATGACTCATTAAGCATTCAGGGAGAGATCTATCATGACCATCCTTAGGGTGAGCGGCCAGGTAACCCACAGGTCCCAGGCAGGGACATGAAGGTTCTAAATCAGGCTGCAAGTCTGGAGAGTGGACTGTAAAGGTCAGCTCATCTCCCACACAGGTCCAGGCATCCAGGAGGCATCTGATGTGTGCTCATCGAAGCGAGTGGTCATCCTGCCTGCCTGCTGGCCTGTTGGCTTCCCTGTTTCAAACACCCTGTGTCCTAAGGCCCCTGGAAGGAGGTCCCCTGTTCTGTGAATAGTGCAAAGGTTTTTATTGGGTTTTAGCCTCTCTTTATCCCGCTGCCAAGCCAGTCTTGCTTTGCTGTCAAGAGAGATGGGGATCAGCTGGCAGATTCTACTGTAAAATGAAAGACTTTCTCTGAGCTACATCCATGCCTTTACCGCAGACATTGTCCTTAGCTTGGACTCTAGGGCCTAGGCTGAGTCACTGTGACCAACGCTCAAGGTAGGGTTAGGGTAGAAAAACATGGGTATGTAAGTTTGTCCTCTCCACTGAGAGTCTGCCCTCACCTGCCTTCTGTAGGTGGTCCCACAGGGTGGGTTTGAGAACATTTGAAAACTACCCTACACATGCATGCCTGCATGCCTACACAGACCTCTAGTAAGGCTCTGCCTTATCTCTGCCACCTGCACTTTGAATTGATAGAATCATCATTCAGACCTTTACCCGTAAATTGGAGAAACCTAGACAGAACATTAAACATTTCTCCTTCCCTAGACTGAGGGGGGAACTCAACTTCTCTGTCCAAAGGTCTAATTTCCCTTGTTCATCCATTCCTCTCCCTCATGAGCTCTGCAACCCTCAAGTGCACGCGCATTGTCTTGCCCTTCCTGTGGGCAGGAGTGGGGGACTCTCCTTATTCAGATTGTCATAGCCCTGTCCCCTTGCCTCTATCCCAAGGGCCCTGTATCTTGGCTGGGTTGCCTAGCACTAACATAGCTATCCTCCAGGGCTTATATCCCCTTGCGGAAGGGGTGGGAGATGGAGGCCAGGTGGTAGGTGTGGCTCTCAGCCTCATCAGCACCCAGGGAGCTAGCTTTGTGTTGCCTTCTCTGTGTTGTTTGCTCCACACACCTGGCCGATTGCCCTAGCAGGTGTCAAAGGAAAGAGTGGGGTAAGGACTGTAGAAAGGAAGTAACCTCAAGGAGTTGGCAGCTCTGTGCCCTCCTTTTCACCCTGGAAGGGTTGGGGAGGGTGAAAGAGGGATGAGTTCTAACAGGGATAAATAGTTACATCCTGACACTCAGGACTAGTGGGTACCATGCCAACCAGCAACTTTTGATGTTCCCAGCTGGCTGTACTGCCAGGCATTTTAAAGAGAAAATATCCAGGCTGCTTTGCAGTCTGATGTGAACAAGAAGGCTGGGTCTCTGGGATTCAGAATAACCTCAGCCTATCTTCTGTCTGCCTCCCTTCCCTCTGCCTCAGAGGACATGGTGGAGAGGAGAAAGGGGAGGAAAAAGGGAAGGCTCTATTCAAAGCTGCAGTATTAATAGGCTTAGGGGGAGGGCCCCAGATCTTTACACATATTGATTGGGCTGGCTTTCCTGTGGGGCCCCAAACGCACTGGGGCTCTTCTCAAAGACCTAGGAGGGACCTTTGGGACAAGCCACCCCATGGACATGGTGAGACTGGGGCTAGTGGAGGCACTGCTGTAGGTTAGGAGCATGCCTCTAGAGTGCCCCTGATAGCTGAGCCTACACCACAGCTTCTTCCCCACACCAGGGTTCAGCCGACTCCTATACCAGCCGCCCATCGCTGGATTCTGACGTCTCCCTGGAGGAGGACCGGGAGAGTGCCCGGCGGGAAGTGGAGAACCAGGCTCAGCAGCAGCTTGAAAGGGCCAAGGTATCACCTTGCAGGCTGGAGCAGGTTGGAGCAGGCCAGCCTGGGTAGAAAATTGTGATCTGTCCAAAATGCCATGTAAGCAGCGGGTAGGCTATGAGTGTGATGGGCAGACCAGTAGGGCTACCACCTTCTGCTGCTGGGGCACTGAAACTCGAAGCGGTGCTCTGAGGCTCATCTCATTTGTAACAATGGCCAAATTCCCCAGCACAAACCCGTGGCATTCGCTGTGAGGACCAATGTCAGCTACTGTGGTGTACTGGATGAGGAGTGCCCCGTCCAGGGCTCCGGAGTCAACTTTGAGGCCAAAGATTTTCTGCACATTAAAGAGGTAACTGACTCCACCCCAAGAGAAGCCCCTTAATTCCATGCTCTTGCCCCAGTTCCTGTGCATCTTACTTCAACCCTTATGTATAAAAAGGTCCCCAAACTTCTCAGTTCTGATCCACGTATCTGGTACATCCCTCATATCCAAAGACCTAGTAAGGATCGTCAGGCCTGGCTTGGACCTGTATCCTTACCTATAAGGTGAGTAGTTAGATTAGTTCCTTATGGGTCCTCTGTACCAGCTGTGATGCCTCACTCTGAAATCTTGGGTAACTCAAATCCAGCAGGAAGTACCCTTCTGGCACTTCCTACTGCCCCACTTCGCTAGCATTACCATCTTTAGGCCAGTTCTCTGAAGGCCTCCTTGACTTCTTCACTCTGAAGTGCCAGATTGAGACCTGGGCAGCTTTCTGACCACCCCTTCATGCTTACCCCACCCCCAGAAATACAGCAATGACTGGTGGATCGGCAGGCTAGTGAAAGAGGGTGGGGACATCGCCTTCATCCCCAGCCCCCAGCGCCTGGAGAGTATCCGGCTCAAGCAGGAGCAGAAGGCCAGGTGAGAGCAGGGCTGTGACTCAGTAAACAGATACCCCAAACGTGTACTTCACCTGCACTACTTGTACCTGTGTGCCACCATGTGCGCACATGAATCACAGACATCCATCCCCCCCAGCTGTGTACATTAACACCCCACAGATACACACAATACCACATATATACCTTCCTCAGCAGATGAGATGCAAGGAAAATATATAGCCATTAAATATAATGTATGGAAGATGCACACACAAAGACACTGACCTCCTTTTCTACTCTCAGGAGATCTGGGAACCCCTCCAGCCTGAGTGACATTGGCAACCGACGCTCCCCTCCTCCATCTCTAGGTAGCCTCCCCCCAACCCACCCTTCTTGGTAGGTGGGTAACTAAGACACAGGGTGAACATTCCCCAGGCGGACTGGGAAGGGGTGGGTGGAGGGACAAAACGCTGGGAGGAGCCTGGTGCCTCCCCTGGGGAAGGGAATACCATGTCCTCAGGGCTTCTCCCCTTCACCAACTTTAATCTTTTATTTCCTTTTCCAAAAAGCCAAGCAGAAGCAAAAGCAGGTGAGTCAAGGAAGGGACTTGGGCTGGGGGGTTCATAGCATAGGACTGTGGGGACAGGTTTCCAGGTAGTCACTGTTGGAGGGGCAGAAGCAGAGAGGGAAGGGATCCCAGAACTTCTGAAACTGCCCCCCACCAGATAGGCATAGGGCAGGCCGCAGGGCCACGACTATGCCTGATTTCAAGTTAACTCTGCAGGCGGAACATGTTCCTCCATATGATGTGGTTCCCTCCATGAGGCCTGTGGTGCTGGTGGGACCCTCTCTAAAAGGTTATGAGGTAAGAGGAGGTCCTCTAGCCAGAGTCACTACTGACAAGGCCTATTGTAAGAAGGCCCGGGGACAATGGGAGTGGAGGAGGCAGGCTCCAGGGCCATGCCAAGGGCTAATGTCCCTCTCCAAGAGGTTCCTCGGTCAGTTCCATGCCTTTCTTCCCACTTCTCCCACCCAGGTCACAGACATGATGCAGAAGGCTCTCTTTGACTTCCTCAAACATAGATTTGATGGCAGGTAAGCTGCCCCGGCCTGGGATGGCATAAGAACCAGGGAGAACATTACCTGTCTCCAGCTTGCAAGATCTTCTCTAATGGGAAAGTTAACTGGCCTGGACAAAGAGGGGCCTAGGGCATTAAACTTAGATGTGTGCTGTGATTCTCTACCCTAGGATCTCCATCACCCGAGTCACAGCTGACCTCTCGCTGGCAAAGCGATCTGTGCTCAACAATCCTGGCAAGAGGACCATCATTGAGCGCTCCTCCGCCCGCTCCAGCATTGGTGAGAAACCCCCATCAGCCACTTCTCTGCCCACTCAAGCTGTAGTGAGGACTTTCCTCCTACCCTTTTCTTTAGCTCTTTGCTCTCCTTTCCAACTCCTCCTCTCCTGCCCCCGGATTGGCAACAACCCACCCAGTCTCTTCGGTGCCTTGTTCTTCTGCCTGCCCAGGCCTTCCTTGATGAACTTCCTTTTCTTCCAATTCCTTCTTGTCCACCCTTTGGGAGCCCTCAGAGCTCAGCTGGAGTAAGAAGTGGGTGGAGCTGGTGGTGAGCATTGCCACCCACTTGCTCTCCCCATAGCTGAAGTACAGAGTGAGATTGAGCGTATATTCGAGCTGGCCAAATCCTTGCAGCTAGTGGTACTGGATGCTGACACCATCAATCACCCAGCACAGCTGGCCAAGACCTCACTGGCCCCCATCATCGTCTTTGTCAAGGTCTCCTCACCGAAGGTGAGTCCGCAGTGATGGTAGAGGCCCACCAGCTGCCCTCCTAGATAGAATGTGGTTATTTTGCTTGGTCCCACTGCAAGGGTTCCTGAATTCCCTTTTCCCACTGCCCCTTAGTACCATCTGAAGTGCTCTTTGTCTACTGCTGATGCCATATCACAAGTGGAGGACTTGCCGGATTCTTTCTAGGCCCAGCTCCCCTCAGAAACTCCTGGCCTAGCTCTATTCTTTCCCCTCAGGTACTCCAACGTCTCATCCGTTCCCGGGGGAAGTCACAGATGAAGCATCTAACTGTACAAATGATGGCATATGATAAGCTGGTTCAGTGCCCACCAGTGAGTGCTTGGGTCAGCTCCTCCGGTGCCCAGTCTTGCTGGGACTGTGATGGAGAGGGGGGCAGGAGACTGCTGCTGGAAGGAAGCCAGCATTCCCCCTCCTCCTCCCTCTCCAGGAGTCATTTGATGTGATTCTGGATGAGAACCAACTGGAGGATGCCTGTGAGCACCTGGCTGAGTACCTGGAGGTTTACTGGAGGGCCACCCACCACCCGGCCCCTGGCCCTGGACTTCTGGGTCCTCCCAGTGCCATCCCTGGACTCCAGGTAACCATCTCCAGATGCTCACAATAAGCCAGTCAAAGCACTGCTCCCTCCCCTCCCCAAGGATCATCCCTGGTCTTCTACCCCAAAGGCCAAAGGATCAGAAAACCCAGGGATGCTCTGCAGAGCTAGTGCAGATGGGCAAGGGAGTTGCTGAGACAGGCAATACATCACTGAGATGGCTAACCATAGGCTGCTTTTCTAGGACTCAAGAGACAGTTTCCAAACCCTTCTCCTAGCTTATCTTGGAGGCAGAACCCACATTTTGTGGGAGTCAAAAGCTCCAGTTTCTAAATCTGAAGAGGGAGAATGCTCCAGTATGCTGCTCATTCCTTATTCCTTGCACTATTATTATCTGTACCCAGGAACTAGAGTATACTAGAGGTGGGAGGGAGGCCAAGGTGAGGCCTGCAGTGCCTCACCTGAGCTGTTATATTGGCCACAGAACCAGCAGCTGCTGGGGGAGCGTGGCGAGGAACACTCACCCCTTGAGCGGGACAGCTTGATGCCCTCAGACGAGGCCAGCTTGATGCCCTCAGATGAGGCCAGCGAGAGCTCCCGCCAAGCCTGGACAGGATCTTCACAGCGTAGCTCCCGCCACCTGGAAGAGGACTATGCAGACAACTACCAGGACCTGTACCAGCCTCACCGCCAACACACCTCAGGGCTGCCTAGTGCTAATGGGCATGACCCTGAAGACCGGCTCCTAGCCCAGGACTCGGAGCACAACCACAATGACCGGAACTGGCAGCGCAATCGGCCCTGGCCCAAGGATAGCTACTGACAGCCTCCCGCTGCCCTATGCTGGCAGGCACAGGCACAGCTGGCTGGGGTGCCCGTTCCAGGCAGGGTGGAGTTAGGCTGGCATTAGGCTGGCACTAGACTCAGGCCCCACCACCCCCTGCCCAGCTCCAGCTCCAGGGCTGCCTGTGGTCCTAGGTTCTGGGAGAAGAGAGGGCCCCCCCTTATCTCCTGGGCAGCGACCTTCCCTAGGCTCCCATTCTAGGTACTAGCTGTGTGTGCTGCACCCCTGGCATCTCCCTCTCCACCTGCACAAGAAGCTGCCCCTCTGGGCAGTGCCCTCAGGCCAGGATCCCCGAGGCAGGAGCCTTCCTACCAGACTCAGGGAAGGGATGCCCCCTCATAGTTATGAGAATGGGGGTGTGGGCAGCAGGGCATGAGGAAGAAGCAAGTCCCTGAGCAGGCACAAGTCTAACAGTCAGTGGACTCAGGGGTTATGCTTCGGTGTCAGGGGCCGCCACTCACTTCACTGCCACACGTTAGAAATGAGACAATCAAAATCCAACAGGGTGGCACTCCCATTCATCAGCTGGGGTGGGGCATCCACACATAAGGCTGGAGCAGTAGGTAGGTTAGGATGGGGTCAAAGGCCTCACAGCTGAAGCTCTCGAAGGGAAAGGCTCTCACCCTGCCAGGAAGCTGCTTCTGACAAAACCACGGACCGGAAGCTGGATCATGCCAAATGGCAGAGGGGAGGGCCAACCCGGATCCGGAGTTTGGGGATAGGGCCTATGTAGCAGGGAACGTATGGAACCGCTTCAGGAGTCTCCTTGCCACTCCCTCCCCGCCCCATTCTTTTGCTTTTGCATCCAGTCATTTCTGGTTTTGGCCCTCATACCTCCTGGGGGACATGGGCCCCACACTTTATCCCGATTCAGCGTTGCTTATTAACTTCTGGTTAGGTGGGGATAGACACAGCTGACAGCCCCAAGACTCTGTCTACCCAGCTACCCTTGCCTTATGGCTCTAGTGTGTGACCTACAGAGCATGCTCCAGAAGACCCTGCCACACCTCACTGTCATCACTAATAAACACCATGCACAGTAAGTGTGAGGCTCCTGTTCTGTGTCCACCCACTCAGGTGGTCAGGTTCCTCATGTGTGGGCAAAGTGGAGAAGGTAAAGTACTGAGACCTTTTTCACAGGAGACCCAAGTGGAAAGAAGGATAGAAGTAGGAGAGCTAACATATTTCCAGGTAGAACTCACATAGAAACATACTCTTGCCCAGGTGCTGGGGGGTGGGGGAAGCTTTACCATGGTGTTAAGGATCCCTGCTGCAGGCTCTGGAAGCAGTTGTCCATATTCTTTCTTTCTTTATTTTTTGAGACTAGTTCTCGCTATTTTTGTCCGTGGAACCGCAGGCTCCCGTTGCCCGGGGTACCACAGACTCAAGCAATCCCCAGCCTCAGCTTCCCAGGTAGTTGGGGTTACAGGCATGCACCACCACGCCCAGCTATATATTTTTGGAACTAGGTCTCGCTACGTGCCCCTGGCCATGGCTTCCTAGGCTGCCGCTTACAGGCATGCAACACCATGCCTGGCCAGTTGTCCATATTCTTACCTGAGGGGTAGGGAATAAGCTCAAAGGGAAAATTTGAATAAGGACCCAGCTCATCACTCCATGATACCGCCGGTGCCCATCTCCACCCACCCTGCTGTGCAACAAGCTCGGCAACTAGGGAGCCACATCATAGATACTGAGGACTGGCTATTGGGCACACAGTCCCAGGGTGGGAGAGCAGTTCCAAGTGTGCCTCAGCAGCCATCTTCCCAACTGTTTACCCTCAGGGATCGCTGCCTGAGTGCTGTCCAAGCCAAAGCTGTAAGTTATCGGAGGTGAGAGCAGTTGAGTTATAACCCTGTTGCCAGTGGCTCCCTTCAGGTGTGTCCTGTAGACTCAGACCATAAGTGCAGACCCTAGGATCTCCTCAAGATTATCGTTCATGTCCCAAGTCAATCTACTGTGCCCAATGCTGTCCTGTCTCCCGTGACACCAGGAGGAACCTAGGTGACTTCAGACAGAACTTAACACAGCCTTAATAGTCACGTATTTATTCTCAGAACATACAAACATCTTCTCAGAGAATAGAAAACAGAATTTCACGCAGTGACTTAAAGATGGACACAGCCAGCTCAACCTGTCCCCACATCTACTAAAAAAATTCCCTGGGTGAGGAATGCCTAGAGTGCACAGCACCCCATGGCAGAGGGGCTGTGCACAGCTCTAAACAAGGTTCTCGACTTGTTTTATAATCCAAATGGGCAAACAGCTGTCAAAATGACAAGAGTTCAAGGTCCATAATCCCCGCAACTCCAGAGCCATAATCCCCACCAAGGCCAACGTCTCTGCTGAAGCTTATGCAGTCACGCTTATGCTAAAGAAGTCCACCCAGCAGTCAGTCTTCTCCAGTCTGCGAGGCACTACCAACTGGTTGCCCCTGTAACTGGCAAAAGCTGAAAGCCCAGTGCAATCTCAAAATCCATCAGAGGGGCAGAGCTGGGCCAAACTCTATGGCAATTTGTTTTGTGCTTCCTAAAGTTCCACTCCACTTGCAGCCTCACACTCAGGCTTTAGAGCAGGGAATCTGATTCCAAAACAAACCACCATAACTGAGAGCAAGGACCCAGAAAGACGGACATGAGGGTGCTGAAGGATGGGCTTCATTGCATGCCCTTAAGTTCAGAGGAAGAGTGCTGCTAGGCAAAGATGGTTTCTTCCCGGCGCTTCTTGGTAAGGATGGTGCCCGGCTTGTGCTGGGCATCTGGGTGGTTGGCTAGTTCTGGGGGACAGGAGGACACTGGACTCTCCAGGATGGCTTGCTTCAGCTCGTAGAACACAGCAGAGTCCTCTTTGGTGAGGAAGGTGATAGCCACACCACTCTTACCTGCTCGTCCTGTGCGGCCAATGCGGTGGATATAATCTGGGAAGCAAGAACAGTTATCATTGGGGTGACAGATCAATGCCCTGCTAAGCAGTGTGTCCAAAACCTCCGCATCTCTGAGGGCAGGAACTATAGCTCATGCTGACTGTATCTGCAGTGCCTGCAGTGCTCTCCACAGGTACCTGTCTCCCCACTATCACTCTGGTGGCGGTGACCCTCCCATACAGAGGTAAGAACTGCCCAGCTCCATGCTTCTACACAGGATGAAGGCAGTGTTATCCCATGTGCTGAGCAAACATACTCACAAGAGATAAAGGGTAGTGCTTTTCGTTGGGACAAGCAATCCTAAGTTAGAAGCTGTGAGAGATGAGTGTCTTGACATCCAGTGGAAAAAGTCAAAGTCTCTTTACTCATATGGCAACTGCTTTACCCAGCACTCACCTTCAATGTTTTTGGCCATGTCATAGTTGACAACCATAGACACATCTTGGATGTCGATACCACGACCTGCCACATCTGTTGCCACCAAAATATCCTTGGCCCCAGCCTTGAGGTTAGACAGTGCAAACTCTCGCTGCTCCTGGCCTTTTCCACCATGCAGTGTACAAGCGTTGTACTGTTGGAAGAATGGCAAGGTGAAGACAGAGCAATGGGACCATGGAAAGACATAACAGTTAAGAGGTAATGGGGCCAGAAAGCAGAAGACTAGGAAAAGTGGTAGGCAGGGGAAGAAAGAATGACTACAACAATTGAAGTGAGTAGAGAAGAGGTGAGTTGAATAAAGAGGATGAGAGCAAATGGTGTGTGGTGTGGGAAAGGTCAAAATTAAAGCAATTGGGTGTGACATGAGTCAAATGAAAACTAGTCAGAGAGACTGATGCACGGAGAGTAGGGTAGAAGCACATTTAAGAGGTTTAAGAAAGTGTTGAGTAGAAAGGAACACCCTTTCCCTAAAACAGCATCAGGAGTGAAGGACACTGATTGTCAATATCTTTCAACCATATTATCCACCTCACCAAATGCGTCTAACACACCTCACTCTGACCCACTCTCTTCCACATCCTCAGATTCTGCCAGGATGTGTCTCAGAACCTCTGCTAACTCCACCCCCTTTGAGGAGACCCAAATCAGCTTTGGCTGGCACTGCTGTAATGGACAGGAAGTCTGTCCAACTGATCCAGTGCTTCCTAACCCATTCATATTGTCCTTATCCCTCTGGTTCTGACTTGTTGAATACTAGAGAGAGAGAAAAACTGAGAAGTGAAAATTGAAGCCCAGGAGTTCCCTCTAGTTTCTGAAAGCAGCACCAAGAGATCAGACTTTGTTTTCCCCTGCCAGACGCACCCCCATCTTCTCCAAGGATTTGGCCAAAACATCACAGCCTTTTTTCTGGTTGACAAAAATGATGATGGGCGGGTCAAAGCCTTGCTCCAAGATTGCCAGCAGCTTTTTCCTGGGGAGAAGTAAAAGAAGATGAAAATGAGATGCATACTACCTCCCACTGCAATATCAATCCAATAGTGATCAGCAAACACCAATTCCAGGCTTTTCACTCTCCATGGCTTCCCAAATAAGACAGAAGCTTTTAAACCTAGCAGAACAGTTACCCAGCCACCATTTGCCCCTTCTGTCTGGGCCCAGCTGTCCCTGGTACCTCTTTTCTGACTCTGACATGAGGAAGACCTTCTGTTCCACACGTTCATGGGGCTTGCCTGCAGAACCAATGTACACCACAGCAGGTCGCCTAAGATAGCTCCGGGCCAGACGCTCCACTGCTGGAGGCATGGTAGCCGTGAACATGACTGTCTGTAAAAATAGGAGGCTCAGTCTGGATCCAGTACATATAGTCACATATCCCACAGGCAGCAAAGCCCAGGTTAAAGTATCTAAAGTGAGCAATGACATAGAGCAAGCTTGTATAGCTACCACCCTACAGCCTTTCCACTAGCCAGGGAAGGTTGAGAGCTTTTGCCAGAACATATGGTAGGTAGTAGCATGACCCTCTGGAATCATTTTTCCAAGATTAAGCTAAACGGCTGCCATGCTAGGGATTATGGGAGTAATGAATGAACCTAGGTATGCCCCACCATTTTGGAAACATATTCTCTGGGCCTAGCAAGGGCAGGAAGGTCCTCAGAATAGGTTTGGCAATTTGCCTTATTTTCCCATCCCAGGAAAGCAGCCTTACTTGGCGGTACTTATGTTTTCCTGACTCAAAGTTGGCCAACATCTTCTCAGGATCCTCAGCCTCATCTGTGTCTGGCTTCTGGTTACTGACAGGCATGTGCTCCAGGATCTTCTGGACATCTGGTTCAAAGCCCATGTCAATCATCCTATCTGCCTCATCCAGAACTACATAGGTACAGCGGCTTAGCACCAGGTAGCGGTTCTCCAACACATCAATCAGACGTCCAGGGGTAGCAATCACAATCTGGGGGCACAGTGAAAACACAGAGCCTCAGCAAGTATCACCTTCTTCTCCCTCCTGTGAACTATCTACCCACCTGGGCAAAAGACTGGGCCCCAACCTCCAGTTACTTTTGTCAGTGAAAGTTCCTGAGAGGGGCATGAAATAATTTGTTTCCACTTGGATGGATTGTTTTCAGGCTGGATACAGTTTCTGAGTAAGGTCCAAAATCAAAAGTTGCTTAGACAAAGAGAAAGGCAGGGATACAATGGAGGAGGTTGTATAAAAAGGGATTATACTAAAAAAGTCTGCGGAGATTCACTTCCTACAGCAGACTTATAAAAAGCTCCTTTCCTAGCCTGAAAAGGCAACATATAAAGGCAATGACATGGTCTGGCAGACTGATTAAAAGTGCAGCTTTGGATGTGAATCTCAGCTCTGCCCACTGCCATCTGTGTGATTATAGGCAAGTTACAGACCTGAGTCTCAGCTTCATCTTAAATGAAGATATCACTATCTACTGTCATATGGCTGCTGTGAGAATAATGTACAATCTCCCACACCTAAGCTCCCAATAATAAGAGTGCACACATACACCGGCCCCTTTCTTCATTTGACTACACATATATGTCAGAACCAGAAATAAGAGGTCCAAGTAAGAGCTGGCTCAATAGGCAGGCAGGCTGCTGGCTAGGTGAACAAACCTCACAGCCCATGCGTAGCCTGAAACCCTGGTCTTCTCTGGAGATACCGCCAATGACAGCCACGGTGCGGATGCCTAGTGGCTTCCCAAACTTGATGGTCTCTTCTTCAATCTGCTGAGCCAACTCACGGGTAGGGGCCAGGATGATGGCATAAGGGCCCTGGTCTGACTCTTCGATTCTGTGGTAAATGAGGAATTCCGCAATTTCTTCAGTTTTGATTTTCATCCAACCATACACCAGAGCAAGACAAAGTCATTCTTAAGGGCACAGAGGGGTTGGGGAGGGTGGTGGAAAGAGGATGCAATGATCTCCTTTAAAAATCAGACTCTAGCCGGGCACAGTAGTGCACACCTGTAATCCCAGCTACTTGGGAGGCAGAGGCTAGGAATCCCTTGGGTTCGAGACTACTCTGGGCAACATAGCAAGACCAAGTCTCAAAAAAACAGTCGGGCATGGTGGCACACACCTGTAATCCCTACTATCTGGGAGGCTGAGGCCAAGGATCACTTGAATCCATGGGTTTGAGACAACCCTGGGCAACATAGCAAGACCTAGTCTTTCTAAAACTAAATAAATAAATCAGACTCCAGGAGAGCCAAGGTCTCCATGGAATAGAGCTTGTCTATAATCATATGCTTCTTTGATTTTCATCATCCAATTCTTCCTTAATACTTGGCCCAGGCTAAAAGGGAATCTAATTAAAGATGTAAAAAGAAAACCAAACACTCGTTTGCCACCTTCACCTTTTGTGACCAATCAAACCCACTCCAACTGGTGTCACTGACCCACCTGTCAATTTTGGGGAGAGTAGTGATCCAGACCAGCAATGGGATAAGAAAGGCTGCTGTCTTGCCACTGCCAGTTTCAGCCACACCAATGATGTCACGATTCTGTAGCCCAATGGGAATTGCCTGTCGCTGAATAGGTGTTGGTTCCTGCAGTGACCCAGAGAGAATAATGAGAACAGGCAGAACTGTACTACCGGGCTACTGCTAACAGAACAGGATACTAAGTAGAGTTCATAGGAATGGGGACCCAAAGGAAATAACTAAAGGTCAATACTTTCACCAGAAAGTGACAAACTAGATCACCTTGGCCCACCTGCAGAGGAAGGACAGTCCAAGAACAACATTCTCTGATGCTAACAAAGTTGGTATCCCCATAGAGTGTAGGAATACATCAGGTTACAACTACCAGTCGAGCTGTCCTTACCTTGTAGCCACACTTATCAATGACCTCCAAGATGTGTGGTGGCAGAGAAGAGTCTTTCCAGGATCGGATGGGGTTGGGGATTTTGCCACCTTTGGTGGTGATGCTGTAGTCCTCACGGAAGATTCGCCAGTCCCTGTCTGTCATCTCATCTAACTTCTTCTGGGACCAGTGCCGATCATCCCACCTCTGTTTGGCTTCCTTCTTACGAAGTTTGCGGAGTCTTGCCCTGAAGCAGGACAGGAGAAATATGTGCCATCAGAATCCTTCATGACCTTACTGTAGACTCTGGGTTCTGCACAACCAGCCCAAGCCCTGACCACTCACTCCTCCTGCTCCTTTTCTTCCAATGTCCGCCTCTTCTCCATTAGGTCTCCATAGAAACGTGACTGCTCTCGTTTCTGCTGCTTTAGATCAATGCCTGCAATGAAGCCTCTCCCCAACAACTGGACTTGGTGCCGTTCTTTGTATCTGGAGTTGAGACAGTGGAAGGGAATAGATAAGGGGCTGGTGCATACAGCAGTAGAAAGCAAAGGCAGACTACCAATATGTACCAGTTCCCCTGCCTAGCCAAGGTCTTTCTTCATCCGTAAGGCTGGCTGGCTACTAGTTCACCAGTTTGCCCATCCTATCCTATCTTACTTCCCAGAAGTCACCAGATCTCTTTGGAATGGCCTAGTTTAAAGGATCTAGTTTAGGTCCAAAGTTACTCACAGGGGGTTGTAGTCAATGGATGTGTCCTCAGATGCATCCCACTCAAATACAAATTTGCGGTCATTTAGATGCCTTGTTCGGCGTCGCTTCTTGATGCCACCCAAGTATCGCTCCTGCCCAGAGACAGAACATAAAGCCCATCAAGCTTGAGGCCCAAACCTGAAATTCAAAGATCAAAATGGCCAAATAACTAAACCTCATTTCTGTAGGAAAGAGAAGTGACGACAAAGTACCTTAATGGCATGCAGTTCCTTGCTCTTATCCTTCTCCTCCCGAATCTTCTGCCGCCCTTCCTCATCCTCATTTCCATTGGTCTCCCGCTCCATCCTCTCCCTGCGTTCCCGACGTTCCCGTTCCTGAGGGTCTTCTGAAGATCAAAGAAAGTAAGGCTGCAGAAAGGCTCAGCAGAAGGAAAAATACAAAGGTATGAAAGGGCTCCAGATTAAAGAGACACCAAATGAGAGGCAAATGGGGAGATCCATGACACAAGGAGAAATAGGAGACCTAAGAGATAATTTTCTCATAAGCTTCTATCATCCCTCTAAATTCCAAACTCCGAACAAGTTCCTAGCTCTTCGGAATAAGACTGTAATCCCACCTCACCCCTTCCTAACTCCTTCTAGGGGCTACACATGATTAAGACAACGAACCCAACATCTTCCTGCCCAAGTCTTGGAACTGTTTCCTTTTCTTCCTCTCTTCTTCAAGCATCTTCTGCCGCTCTTCCACCTCCTGCTGCCGTCGCTTCAGGGCTTCAGCCTCCCGTTCTGCTTTGGAGAGGAACTTGGGCTACAAAATAGATTGAAACTATAAACAAAGGATCTGTGAGTAAGATCACATTGCTGATGAGAAAACAGTAAACAGTCTGAAAATATTTGCTCAGGCATTAAACTGTATTAAGAAAACACAAACAGGTTCAGGATCCTGCATTAGGCTGAACTGTGTCCCTGTCAAAATTTACATGCTGAAGCCTTAATACCCAGTACTTCAGAATATGCCTGTATATGGAGGCTGGAACCTTAAAGTGATTTTAAAAAATGAGACTCTTAGGATGGACCCTAGTTCAACTGATGTCCTTAAAAGAAAAAAAGAAAACACCTGAACATACAAGAGAGACACAAAGAGAAGGTCATATGAAAACAGAAAGCTCTCCACCTACAACACAAGGAAAGAGTCATGAGAAGAAATAACCCCAGTGATACCTTGATCTCAGAATTCTAAGACTATAAATTTCTGCTATTTAAGCCTGTTGGCTATGGTGTTTTATATGGCAACCCCAGTCAACTAATACAAAACCCTCACATTCTTACCTTAGCCTCAGCTTCTTCCTCAGCCTTTTTCTTGGCCAAAAGTTCCTCCAGGGATAATGGTTGGGCCTAGAGATAATACAAAGGGCTTTAGTCCACAAAGGTTCACTCCCACTGAGGTTCAAAAAAATTGAGCTTGAGTTGAAGAGTAAGATGAGAAATCCTTCATATCTTTTACCTTGGGCTTCTTATCACCATGGTCATCATCTTCATCCCTCCTAGAGTCTCTGTCTTTCCGAGATTTGAAATCTTTTCCTCGGCCAGGAGATAAACTTTAAGGAAAAGGAACAGGAAAGATCTAAATGGCTGTCTCACCCGAGTCCCTGGATGAGGACCAAGGTGAGTCCCAAGAAGAGGATGGATGTTTTCTCATGACTCAGCAAGGTTCATTAATGCCCTATGCTCACCCACTATGTCCTGAAGCTCCCCCTGGTTGTCATGGTTACTCTACCTGCTCTGAAACCAAATAAGAGTCCCATTTTGGCTACCTTGCTCCTGAATCTCCTTTCTTTTTTTCTTTTTTTTTTTGAGACTAGGTCTCGCTATTTTTGCCCGTGGAACCGCAGGCTCTCGTTGCCCAGGGTACCATGGGCTCAAGCCATTCCCAGCCTCAGCTTCCCAGGTAGCTGGGATTACAGGCGCACGCCCCCACGCCCAGCTATTTTTTTGGAACTAGGTCTCGCTACGGGGCCCAGGCGTGACTCGAACCGCGATCCCTAGCCCCGGCTGCTTCATAGGCTGACGCTTACAAGCACGAGCCACCGTGCCCGGCCCTCCTTTCTAAAACTAATCCCTTCTGAAAAGTGGGTCTTCACTACTGATGTCAAAAATATTTTCTTCAAATAGCAATTGCATGTTGAAAAAAGAATCCTACTTTGCCAGGCACGGTGACGTGTGCCTGTAAGTAGCAGCTTATGCAGTCATGGCAGGGTCTGGGGATAGCGGTTCAAATCCCACCCAGGGCAACACTGGGAGGCCTAGTCCCAAAAAATAGCTGGGTGTGGTGGCACGCACCTATAATCCTAGCAACCTGGGAAACTGAAGCTGGGGATTTCTTGAGTTTGTGGTACCACAGGCAACATGAGCCTGCATGCAGTTCCATGGGCAAAAATAGGAGACCTAGTCTCCAAGGGGGGGAAAAAAAAAGAATCCTACTTAGCTTTATAATACATAATGAAACTAGCCTACATAGTCACCCACATACACCCTTCCCAAATACTGCTATATATACCTTATTTTTTATTTTTTACCAGTCCAAGAAACCCTTTTACCAAGAGATCTCACACAACCTGACTATGTTTGTTATGAAGAACTGTCCTCTGCTCTGAATTCTATATTGTACACTCAAAATGAAATAAAAACTTTGCACAGGAAAGTTTTCAGAGAAGAGATCAAGACACTAGGTTATGAAGCTATCCCAGTAAATATATGTCTTGAATACAAAACCATAAGGTTCAACAGAGCTAAAGACTATTTTGTTCACTCATAACCTTTTCAAGTGAATTTGTAAATTCTAAGAACAAATGGGCCAATCCTCAAAGGGCTGTGACTTCATGAACTAGTTATGCTTCCTAAAGAAGACATGTGCCTTCTAAAAAGACTGCTCTGCAGAAGCTGAACCCGCTTAGATGCAGAGAGGAAGAGTTAGGTACATTCCCCGGAACCCACTCTCGTTCTTTGAGTACCTGGATCGTTTGCGGTCCTTATCACGTCGGTGCCCATCCTTATCCCGATCCCGGTCCTTCTTATTCCGCTCCCGTTCCTTATCTCGCTCTCTTTCTTTATGTCTTCGTTCTCTAAAGACAGCACAGTTAAGAAATTACTTAATATAATCAGGGAAATGCAAATCAAAACCACAATGAGATACTACCTCACACCAGTTAGAATGGCCCATATCCCCTACCCCCCAAAAAAAAAAGGTAAAAACAAGTGCTGGTGTGGATGTGGAGGAAAAAAAACACTTTTACATTGCTGGTAGAAATGCAAATTAGTCCAGGCCCTATGAAGGCTGAATAAAGGACCCTCAAACGATTAAAAATGGAACTACCATTCGATTCAGCAATCCCACTTCTGGGAATCTACTCAAAGGAACAAAAACACTAATTCAGAAGGTCATATGTACTTGGATGTTTATTGCAGCAATATTTACAATAGCCAGAATATGGAAACAGCCCCAAAACAGATGAATGGATCAGAAAGTTATGGTATTACTTACACAATATTTACACATTCAAAAAAGATAAATTTGATGCGTTTTTTTTTTGAGCCTAGGTCTCGCTATTTTGCCAGTGAACCATAGGGTCATGTTGCCCGGGGTACCAGACTCAAGCAATCCCCAGCCTCAGCTTCCCAGGTAGCTGGGATTACAGGTACGTGCCACCACGCCCAGCTATTTTTTGGGGACTAGGTCTCACTACGTGCCCCCGGCAGGACTTGAACCACGATCCCTTGCCCCGGCTGTGGCTTCCAAGGCTGCCACCTACAGGCATGCACCATCATGCCTGGCCTAAATTTGATGCATTTGTGATAACATGGATGGATCTAGAAGGAATCATGCTAGCAGAAATAAGCCAGAAATTAAAAAAGAAATACTGGATGATCTCACCTATATGTTGAATATAAGGAAAGTAAACAAAAGAAAAAGTAAAACTTAAAACTAACACACTAGCAGCAGAACTGAAGCACAGAACAAGGGAGGGGGGTGGGATGGGCACATAAATCAGGGGAGGGATGGGCACAAGAGATTAAGATGATAGTTTATGGGTGACAAGGTGGTGGGAGAACCTAGGGTATAAAGCGATGTAAAAAAAATATATATATATACATGTGCAATCAATTTAAAATAAATCAATAAATAATCTGGAGGAAAATATTACTTGATATTTCCCAAGTGATCTGCTTCACTTCAGCCCTAAAAAGATTCTTATGTCCTTTTCTTCTCAAAGCGGTATTTTACAAATTGAGGGATGTATTTCCTGGGAAAGTTATGAGAGACTTTTAACACAGTCTTATCCAACAGTTATACTGCTAAGTGTCAATAGCTGTACTAGATTGTGACCTATATGAACAGATTAATTCTTTTTCTTGGTTATCCCAGCCTTCACCAAGGGTTAAGATCTGTTGTTTCACTAGGTATACAGAAGAGTATTTAAAACTAATGTTCTGGCTGCGCACGGTGGCGCATACCCGTAAGCTTCAGCCTATGAAGAGGCTAGGGATAGCGGTTTGAGTCCCGCTCGAGGCAACACAGTGAGACCTAGGCCCCAAAAAATAGCTGGGTGTGGTGGCGCACACCTGTAATCCCAGCTACCTGGGAAGCTGAGGCTGGGGCCTGCTTGAGTCCGTAGTACCCTGGGCAACGTGAGCCTGCGGTTCCACAGGCAAAAACAGTGAGACCTAGTCTCATTAAATAAATAAATAAATAAATAAATAAATAAATAAATAAAATAAAACTAATGTCCTAATACTTGAGGTACCAAGTAATGCTAGAGGAACCAAGAAATAAGTTTGAGACATACTCTACTTTCCCATGGAACAGACACACAAAGTTACTTTACCTTTCTGTAGATTTGGAACGGGAACGAGAGCGAGAGCGGCTGCCTCCTCGACGTCTATCCCTCGACCGATGCCTCTTTCTGTCTTTAGATGGCGAAGACTTTCGGTCCCGGTCCCGGTCCCGGTCTCTTTCAGGAGTTCGAGATCGTTTCCTTTCCTCTTTGGAAGGCGAAGCATCACGGTCCTTCTTGTCAGCCAGCTCTCCTGCCATCTATCATGAACAAGAATGCTTAATATGTACTAAGTACTGCTAAAAACTATAAATATACACACACACATATAGTTTATCTCAAAACAAATCTATGTGGCAGATAAGCTAGCTTGCTTATAGATGAGGGAACTGAAGCTCAAGCTTACAAACTTACCTAAGAACACAAGTAGTAAGTAGGTGGCAGAGTTTTAAGCAGTCTGGATCCAGAGGCCTAGTTTTATTCATTATACTATACTGCCTTTCTGTGATTCCTTTTTGTCTATATTCATTTCTCCAAGTGTACAACGAATGTACCTTATTTTTATAGTACGACTGCAAGAAAATAGTGTACTAGCTGCCTCTCCAGAGAGAGCTTATGTTAGGAGTATACTAGGTCTGTTAGCCTACCAGGATCAGTCAACACACTTAAATTAAAGGGAAGTTCTCTTTACTTCATAAAGAAAATTCCATGAAAGGTGGGGGGGGAGGAAGGAGGAGTTTTAAAATCTGGGATTATAATCAGTATGCCAAAGAAAATTTAAATTTAAATGGAAAGACAAACTCACTTTTACTCAGTTAAAAGCAATGTACTTTTGCGTTGTGAGATGGAAAAAACTTGGTGAAGGATACCCTTGTCAATCTAGAATTATTTAAAAACAAAAAACAAAAATACTAGAGTTCACAGACATTCTCACTGATATTCCTATCTAGATTTTCACACCCTGAACACTACCTAGTTCGATGAAAGGTTTGAGCAGGAATTTATTCTTTTTTCCTCCTGTCTGATGGCACCAACCTTCACCAATCTTTAGACTACAACATCCATACTGGCTGGGAACTACAGCACGTCTGATCTGGTCTCTACATCTAGAACTATAGCTACACCAAAATAATCTTCATCATCATTATCCCTAAGATCTGGCAGACAAGTCTCAGAATTTATTTTAGAAACTTTAGCTTATAGTCTCCATTTCCCAATCCACATATCTTTAAGAAGGAAGAACGTGTAAAGTAAAAAAAATTTATCTCACTTTTGCTGAAGTGACTGAATGTTCTATATCAGTATATCATGCATATCCCATGGAAATAGCACTATGTCTCTTCCACTTCGAGCCCTAAGAGAACAAGTCAGAAGAAAGGCTATCTTCTTTACAAAGCAAGTAGTCTATCAGTCATTCTTACACTAAATATTCATTGAATACCTGGTAGGTGACAGAAACTGGAGATATGGCAGTAAACAAAATAGTCTCTGATCTCCTAACACTTATACTCTAGTGAAGCAAACAATAATTAGAAACACAAGAGAATTTCAAATGGTAATGAGTGCTAACAAAGAGAATAATATGGGATGGTATGAGGGAGAGGAGAATGAACAAGAGTTAAAGGGCTCAGGAAATAATTTCTTTAGATGACATGTAGATTTGAATGAAAGGAGAGTAAGAGCCTCCAAAGACCAAAGATGAAAACTTACTGAGTAGGAAGGACAGAAGAAACAAAGGTACTGGGTCAGGATCTACCTTAATTTGCCAATTAAACATTTGAGACCAGTCACCCAGAGGGAAGATTACTTTAAGAATGAGTTCAGAGAGAGAGAGAGAGAGGTAGGAGCCAGATCATGCAAATGTGTAAAGGAAACTGATTTTTAAATATAACTGTAAGGGGAATGGCTTTTTTTTTTTTTTAAGACGAGGTCTCGCTATTTTTGCCCATGGAACTGCAGGCTCACATTGCCCAGGGTACCACGGACTCAAGCAACCCCCAGCCTTAGCTTCCCAGGTAGCTAGGATTACAGGAGTGTGCCACCACACCCAGCTATTTTTTGGGACTAGGTCTTGCTGTGTTAGCCCGAGTGGGACTTGAACCCCTATCCCTAGCCCCAGCCGCTTCATAGGCTGAAG
This sequence comes from Uropsilus gracilis, assembly GCA_004024945.1. Classification (NCBI taxonomy): domain Eukaryota; kingdom Metazoa; phylum Chordata; class Mammalia; order Eulipotyphla; family Talpidae; genus Uropsilus; species Uropsilus gracilis. The sequence goes on from PVHY01016416.1 coordinate 22,453, forward strand.
CTTACAGGCACGAGCCACCGTGCCCCGCTTGTAATGGGAATGGATATTAAACAGGAAATGATGTGATCTGATTTTATACTTTTTAATTTAAATGACATCTAAAGAATCTCTTTGCAAGAAAATACACAGTAGAGAAACACAAATGCAAACAAAATCACTAGAGGATGCTATTATAATAGTCTAGGCAAGAGATAACAGTAGCTTGTTCTAGGAAAAGTGGCAACTGAATATAAAGAAGTAGACAGCTTCTGGATCTATTCTGGAGGCAGAATTGACAGGACTTACTGTGAAGTAAGAAGGAGAAAGAAGGGACACAAAGATAATTCCTAAACTTATGGCTGGAACAACCTAATGATTCATGGAGTCATTATTAACTGGGAAAGAAACAATTTTAGGAGGGAAAAAAAAGTTCCATTTTGGTTAGGTGTAAGATGTAAGAAAATCAAGTGAGTATTACAGGAAGGCAGTTAAAAATGCAATTCTGGAACTCAAAAGAGACAAAAATTTGAGTCATCAATACACAGAGGGCTTTTAAAGCCATGCACAACAGATGAAAACACACAGGGAGTATACAGTCAAGCAATACTAAACCTGATGGAGATACAATCTGAGAAACCATCATTAGATGATATCACCGTTGTGCAAATGTCAGAGTCTGATTACACAAATCTAGACAGTAGTCTGTTATACACCTGGGATCACTTTTATATATGTGGTCTACTGCTACTGTAGTCAAAGAATGAAACACTAAAGGTGGAGAGACTGAGCTCAGGAGCATTTAAATGTTTAGAGGTCAGGCAAAGGAAATGCCAAAGGAAAAGACTGGAGAAAAGCAGAGAACAAGGAAGGGGAAAAAAGTAAAGTTTGGCACTACAGAAGGTAAAAATCATGTTTTCATAAGGGAATGATCAACTGTTCGAAGTGGACAAAGAGGAGAAACCCATGTATTTGTAAGAATGGAGTTAACTGGTGACCTTGACAAGAGCTTTTTGATGGCATGGAGGCAAGAGAAACCTGAATGGCATGAGTTTAGAAAAGAATGAGAAGCAAGAATAAAGACAGTAAAGTAACTTTTATTGTAGGTTCTACTTATCACAACAGCCAGATATCCCTGTGACTCTCAACATTCCTTCCCAGCAGTCTTCCTCACAAACCTCCAGATACCTCCACAAACCTCGGTTCCTATGAGGAATCCACTACATGCAAGGTACAGTGATATGCAATTGTGTGGGTTACAAAGAAATCAGGAAGATCCTGTTCAGTGGAAGCTTATAGAAAAATATAAACTGGAGAGATGCTTGCCAAGATGAAGGCTCAGACGAAGTATAAGTTATGGGAATTCAAAGAAAGAGTTTCGTTTCAGTTGTAAAAGGGGGTCTGGAAGGATCCGGAGAGGGAGTGGCTCTTGATCATTTAAGTATAGGTAGCATTTGAGGATGTGTAATTGAGGATGCAGAAGTCATTCCCGGCAAGAGAGATAGCACAGAGGCGGGAAAGCATGACTGGTTCTGGAAATAAAGCCAGAGATCCCGTTTAGTTGGAGCAAAGGCTACGAGAAACATGAAGAAATAAGGTCAGAAGGGGGGCATCACTAATGGTGTGCCCATGAGCAGAGGTCTGGTCCCAAACATAGTCCAGAGACCTACCCTGTGCCCCTTGGAGCCAACACTCCCCCTTGGGGCCCGCACCCCTTCGCTCCCGCCAGACCGAGTTTTCCGAACTCATTCCCTTTCTCTGAGGTATTCTTCCTCGCCTTGTACTGGAGGCCGGGGCCACCGCCCTGCCCATACTCTCGCCCTCTCAGCAAGCTCGTGGGGACCGTCTCCAACACGCGAAACTCACCACTCTTTAAGTCTGAACCGCCTAACGCGGCCTCAACGTCGCGGAACAATCGCCATCTTCCCCATTTCCTGGTCGCCGAGCTGCACCTCCAGCCGCGCGGCAAACTGGGAAAGCGAGTTTCTGGTGCTAAATAGCAGAGACCAAAGAGGAGGGGCCTAAAACTACAAGTCCCAGAAAGCACAGCGCGAGCGCCGGTCCTTTGCCGCGTGGTCTGCTGGGCAATGTGGTTCCCACGGCATTTGGGTGGGCTAGAAAGAGTTTTCGTGAACCGGTTTCTCGCTGTAGGTTCTCTCCCACAGCATAGCCTTCCAGGAGTAAGCTAGTCATCCTGGAAACTACGATTAACGACTATCATAGCCTGTGGAGGAGTTAAGTGCTTCTTTAGCTTGTCAATAACACATAGTTAACTACGGTAACAACAGATACTTGTTGAAAAGTTTAAGATTCTGTGAGATAAATTATTAGCCTCATTTAACTGGTGGACAAACTAAAGGTCAGTAATAACCTGACCTCAAAGGGTGGGACTTGTGGGACCTGTGCGGAACTCAAATTTGGGTAGGCATTTTAACAATCCTGGTATCGCAGGAGGCTAATGTCGTTAACATCCTCCCGGTTTTATGTGACAACTCAAAATGAATCCACGTGATGAACTGCAAAATTCTCCAGCAAGTGTGGTATCGCCTGAGCTGTGGCATGTTTTCTCAACATTCCACATAGCGAGAGCCCTGCCTGTTTTTTCTTCTTGCCCTTTGGAATCTTACCCGTTGTCAGGTTGTCTTCGTCTTTCTGCTTTCTTCTTAATTTCCTCCATTCAGTCCTCCACTGAGGAGGACCATACTCCAAATTGTATGCTCACTTTATGTCTCTTTGGTGTTAGCGTTCATAATTCCCTTCGCCAAAAAACTCTTGTAATTTCTAGGGCTATATTGAGGATGTGTAAAAATCCAATGTCTCTGACCATTTTCCCATTATCAGCTTTTTAATTTCAGCTGCACATAGTTGTGCATTTTGGCTTATCTCTCTGAATGTGCTCAGTTCTTCTCAAGCAGAACTTTATGATACATCGAAGTAATCCTAAAGCCCGAGCATCAACCACAAAGCCCAAAGTAATCTTAGCAGAGTCACACTTCTGCTCTTAGAGCTCTGCAGCTTTTGACCTGCCCCTGTGTACCCCAGAGAACGAAAGGGAATGTCTTGATGTATCACCAAGTGTAATTCACCCAAGGAACACTAGGGGACTCTCCATTCACGGAATGAAACCCAACCTAAGACAGACCAAAGATCTAGGCTGGAATCTTGAGACACAGTGCCTGAGAATCTTCTAAGTACTGAACTCTGTGCTGAACGCAAAATAAGGTTACTTATTTTACTTAGTTCTTATAATACTGATAAGGAGACTGTAGCCCAAATTTTTTTAATGCTTCAAAACTTACGTAGTGAAAAGAATGGAGCCAGGATTCAGGACAAATTATTTAACTTCACAGTCATAATATTTTTGAGCTACAATCTCCTATTTCCAGGCTACCATTCTTCACTGTCTTTAAAGATGAGTTAATAGCCAGGAAGATGATGAACTTTGTCCAAGTTCACAGTGGCAGAATTCCCAACTCCATGCATGTAAGACATTGAACTTCAAGAATACTCATTGTTGTGTATCTGACCTTGCTAGTTATTTCACAAACATACATCTTTGATAATAGATAGACAGCTTTCTATTAGGGACCACAGATAGTCTCCTATTTGGCTACAATACAAATACCAAGGGATCCATGAGATTATACTTAACATTGAGACCTAGTTTGAATCTTGACTCCTTTACTAAGTAGCATGATCTTGTGAAAATTATATGGCATCTCTGGCTTTTCTGCTTTTTCCTTTATAAAACAGATAATCCACTTTCCTCAATGGATAGCAGACCAGTGTAAAGCACATGTTGCGGGGAAAGATTTCCAGGGTTTGTCACCAGGTACTATAACTTTCTGTGTGACCTTGGGCACACTAATGAATCTCTCTGAACCTGCTCTTATGTGTAAAATGAGGTACTCCATGGGGGTTAAAACAGGAATAAACAACAAAGAATTCATAAGGATCCCTGACCCGTAGTATGTACATTTAACAAGTGTTAGTTACCATCACTTATGAAGTTACATGTGATATTTGTCTTAAAAGTTCTTTTTTTCTTGAGACTAAGTCTTGCTATTTTTGCCTGTGGAACCACAGGCTCTTGTCACCCAGGGTACCACAGACTCAAGCAATCTCCAGCCTCACCTTCCCAGGTAGCTGGGATTACAGGTGCGCACCACCACGCCCAGCTATTTTTTTGGAACTAGGTCCCGACTCGAACCGCGATCCCTAGCCACGGCCTCTTCATAGGCTGAAGCTTACAGGCACGAGCCACCGTGCCGGCCCGTCTTAAAAGTTCTTAGCCATATTGAACACATAGTAACTACTCCATACATATGCACTCCCAGCACATTCTGAAACTTGGGGATGAGGAAGAGAGCTTTATGTCCCTAAAGAGAAGAGAACTTAAGGTCCATGAGCTGCCATCAGCAGGCAATGGAATTGGAAGGTCAAGAAAGTATATTTCATTTCTCAGAGACCAGAATCCCAGGTACATCTCTGCAACCTTGGTTCCGGTCTGTCCACCTACTGTGGGGGGTAGGATCACAGCAGCTTGGATCATTTATTGCTGATTTCACAGAATCTTGTCTCTTTCCTCCAGACTCTAGGGCAAGAACTCTTAATTCTTTTTTTTTTTTTTTTTTTTTTTTGAGACTAGGTCTTGCTATTTTTGCTGTGGAACCACAGGCTCACATTGCCCATGGTACCATGGACTCAAGCAATCCCCAGCTTCAGCTTCCCAGGTAGCTGGGATTACAGGAGTGCTCCACTACGCCCAGCTATGTTTTTGGGACTAGGTCTCACTATGTTGCCTGGGGGGGTGGGGAGTGGGGGGTGGGGTACGGGGACAGTCTTGAACCGCAATCCCCAGTCCCACCCATGACTCCACAGGCTGTCGCTTACAGGCACACGCTACCGTGCCCAGCGAACTCTTAATTCTTAATTCAGTTTTGCCCAGGGGATTTTAGCCATATCTGGAGATATTTTGGTTACAACAATTGATGTGTGTATGGGTGTAGGGGTAATCACATCTAGCAGGTAGAGGTTAGGGATGCTGCTAAACTTCCTCGGTGCACAGGGCAGTCACAGAAAGCATTGTCTAGGCCAGACTGTCATTAGTTCCAAGGTTGAAAAACCCTGTTCTAAGACTAAGGACCTTATTAGCAGGCCTTGGGTAGATTTGGGGATAAGGCAGGGGATGGGGTTAGAGGGAGGCAAGAACAGGATACAGTCGCTCTGCAGTCCACCATAAGGGCCCCAGGAAAATTTTCCTCATTAATGACAAAATGAAAGAGAAAGAAACTAAGAAAATGGAGTGAACTTCTTTATCTGTGTTATAGTTTTCATTAATAAATAGGTTTTCTTCTTTAAACACAGAACATATAACAGATTGAAACATTCCCTCCCTCCCCCCTCCCCTGCCCTTTCCAAAGACAAGAGTCTATAAAACAAATGCCAGCTGTACTGCCCTAAGGGCAGAAAAAGTCTGGTGACCCTCGCCCAGCCCTGCCCCCTGTAGCACCACCACCCCCACACTGCAAGAAAAGGGGGTCTGTGGCTTCTCCCTTGGACCCTGGGGACTTTGGTGAGAAGCATGTGAATGTATGATGTCACCTCTCCAGGAGGCATGGGCTATGCAAAGATGAACTTTCTTTCTCATTGTCCCTGACCAGCTCCTGCCATGCTGATTTCAGTTATGAAGCACCTGGACCAAGCTCCCAAGGGAGCTGTCTTTTGGCTTCTCCACCCTCCACGCCTCAGAGGGGAAGGGAAGAGACCCCTCCAATCCCCTGGCCTGCATGAAAACGTGGTGTGGAAGAGGCATGATGCTGAAGGTGAGGCTCCTGTAGGCTCCCAAGCCCATGAGGCCAGCATGCCCCCTAACCCCCACACCTCTCCTTCTTCTGGGGTGAGGGGGCACTGGGACAGCTGCCCCCTCCACAACCTAGTACCTGGCTTGGGGTGGGATGGTTCTTTCTTAGTCTCAGGTCCTCAAGCCGGGCCTGGCTCTTTCCCTGTCCCATTCCTGTCTCCTTCCAAGCCCTCACTGTGGCCATCTGAAAAACTCATGTCCAGTGTCTTAAATTGTCTCATCCTCCCTCTCCCTGTGCCTCTGCTCCCCAGGGAGGAGATGGGAGGTGATCTCCCCTCTCCAAACCCCACTTCACATAATGGAACAGCTTCTGGCCTTTTCCTTCTTGAAAGTAGAAGAGATGAGTTCAGAACGACTAGGAAGGTGGAGCAGTCGCTTGGAGAGGCTTCGGACAGGGCTCTTAGGGGGCACCGAATTGGGCTTGTTCAGACACACAATGGACGCTGTCCGGAAGATGCTGTGGATACTTTTTTCTGAGGTGAAAGCTGAGCCTTCCAGGTAGATTTCTGCACCCAGCTGCTTGGCTATTGCACAGCCCTGCAAGTGTGAGGTTCGATAATTAGAGTAGTGATCCAAAATGGCTCTGAAATACTGCCTTATGTGATGAGTGGCACTCCCCAGGACTACTCTGGATGGGGTCCAACTGCTGCTGATTATTTTCTGAAGGTGAAGCCTAACTACACATAAGAATCACCTGGAACACTTTTAAAACCATACTGATGCGAGGCCAAGTCAGTCAGAATTTCTGGCAGTAGAGCCTAGGCATTAATATTTTTAAGAGTTCACCAGATGATTCTAATGTGAAATGCTGGTTTAAAATAAATGATCCTTATACTCCCATGTGCATAGGAAGCTATCCAGGGATTTTATTAAACATACAATTCCCATATCCTTCTCTGAGTAACTATAGGTTTGGAGCCAGGAATTCTAACAAGCACTTCTAGTGCTTGCATTCTAATGCAGGTGACCTGTAGAAAACAATATGAGAAGCACTGGCACACACAGGAATGGCTCACCTATCGCATAAATCAGGTAAATAGGCACCCACCTACCACCTCTATTTAGGTGACCAGTATGCTAATGATAGCTAGAACACTAATTCTGTCTCACCATAGTAAGTGAGTCTGAACAAGAGCCACATTCCTGTGTTTGCTTCAGCAGCATATATACTGAACAAGAGCCACATTCCCAATCAAGCTGTAGCCTTACCCCCTGCCCCAATCCTCCCCAAACATCCCCCCCCCAAACACACACACATCTGTACCTGTTCATAGGAGATGGGAGCCTGCTTCTGATGGGACAGCTCCATCAGAGTGCTCAAGTCTGTTCTCAGGTCTGTCTTGCAGCCAATAAGCAAAACACGGGTGCTGGGACAATAATCTAGGATTTCTGTCCTCCACTAAAGAACCATGCAAGAAAAGAAGGGGGAAAGGGAAAGGAAGGAGAGTCAGTGGCTGACAGATATGGGGAGAAACCTGGTTGGCAGCATCACACACACAATCCAGTTTATCACCAGCCAGCCTTCTGAGTCACAGCATTACCACTGCACTAATTACATCATCTTCCTGCCTATGAGGCTTTGAGGCCACAGGAGTGCTGGCCCAAGAGCCCAAGGGCTCATTCAACAGGCCAGTCACCAGAGGAAGAGACGCAAGTATTCTCCCACTGTCTGCTAAACACATAGAGCATGGAAATGCTCCCTCAACATAGTCAAAAGTTCTGCAAATGCAGCATGCCAGGTTAGAAAGTCAACCTGTCTTTTTTCAAGGGAAGGAAATAATCTCAGAGTCATCCAGAAAATTAGGCAAGTTCTACAAGGTATCCTTAGACTACTCATTGTAGACATATCTTGCCACTCAAACCAAGGAATTTCCTTCCAGAAGTTGAGCTCAGAGCTGCCTGGCTTGCTCAGTGGGCCTGGGAAATTGCCTCCAGAAGGCCCACCACTGACCCTCAAGCCATATGGAAAAAAAAAAAAACACCTCTATTTTATGTCCTTTTCTTCTTGAGCATTCCACACCACCCTCACTGCGGGGCCTCTGGCAGAGCACAGGTTAGTGGAACGGGCAAGAGACAGCGAGGGCAGGAGATCTGGGGTCGAGAGCCAGAACTAGGTTAATGATGTGGCTGTCGGCAAGTATCTTCTTTCCCTGGCTTCAGTTTCTTCTTATTTCACAAGAGGGGATTAGATGACAAGTTCCCCAAGATTCCTTTATATTCTCAGGCTGAGCCAGAGATTGCAGCGTTTATCCAGCCTTACCTTCTTGAGGGCACTGTCCACTGTCTCCGGACGGCTGATATCAAAGCAGAGTAATACTGCATCCGAGTCGCTATAGCAGAGTGGACGCACATTGTCATAGTAAGGAGAACCTGGTATAGGGGAGAAAGAGTTGATGGTGAGCCATGGCATTTTCCCCTGTCCTACAGATCTAAACCCAGAGAGCCTAGGATGTCATTCTTGGTGCCTCAAGTTAGCTGGCTCCATTCAAGTAACCTATGAGCTGCTGCCTAGAAGCTTGGGACTAGATCACTTGCCACAAGGTAGACCTAAATAAAGGAAAGGGGGTAAAGTAAACAGAGGGGTTGAGGGAAGAGTATAATTTGACCCTATTTGGATCTCCTACACACAGACTTAATTTAAGGACTGCAGTTTCCTGAGTCCCAGAGGAGGATGCTCCCACACCTGAAAAGAGATTATGACTTAAAGGCTCCTCTGCGGCCTAAACTACTACCTTCTTGGGCTCCAGGGTCTTCCCAAGGAAGAAACAAACTTGCCTGTTACATAACTGGTTGGCCTGCTTCTTTGCCGTAGAGTCAGAACTCTAGGTGATGGGTAGGGGAGGGAAGAGTATCAAGGATTTAGGGTCCTCCCACCCAAGCTGGATTACATTGAAAAGGGCAAAAGGAAAGCTGTTGTCCCCACCCCCTTAAGATCTGCTGTTTTAAGACAGCAGCACCAATTGCTGGAGCTTTAGAGCTTCAGTAAGATGAGGGGAAGAGTGGGCACAGACCCAGGTGGTCCAATATGAGAGAATGCTAGGGGCTGAGCCCACTCCCTCCACCCTGGAGAAGGAACAGTAACAGATTTGGAACCCAGACAATCCGTGCTCAGAATAGCAAGCAGCCCCTCTCCCTGCATCACAATCTCCATGGAAACTGGGGGAATCCAAGTTGGGGGGCTGGGTTGAAAGAAAAAAATGGAAAAAGAGGAGTTGTGATATCTGCCTGCTCCTTCAGCAATTCGTCCTCATCCCTTCCCTGAGGTGGGGTCTCATCATTCACGCAGCAGTAAGCACAGAGAGCACTGCAGAACTGGCAAAGGGGGAGGGGAGGAGGCATCCATTCTGGCTCCAAGCAATTCTTGGACCAGCAAATGAATCCCCTAGGACCAGCAAATAAATAATGGGGACAGGTTTGACTCTGACCCCAGTATTGGGAAGCCCCATCCCACACACCCTGACCACTTCCTCCTCCTTTCTTCTTCACGTGGGCACTCAATTATAAAGAGGGAATTTGCAGGTGACTGACAGCTTGCATCCTTTCAGATTTGGGGTGTGGGGGTAGGGTAGGGATGAGACCTAGGGAATAGAGACCACCCTTGCTGATTTTCCATTATCTGGATTGGAATTCAAGGGCCAAAATTCTGATTGTAGGAGGAGGGGAAGGAGCAGGGCAGCAGGTACTTTGAGGTGGGGGTGATAATAGGAAGAGAGATGAACTACAGTAAGCTACAGTAAGATTCTGCAAAGATTAAAAGGTAGACAGGGTATAGCAGACGAAAAGCCACATATCATGCAGCCAAACTGCATTCCAGTCAGCTCCAACCAGCATAGCAGAACCCAGGACAATTGAACCCTGTTTTCCAGGCCCTGGAACAGCAACAGAGGCAGCAAGGTTGAGGAATTTTTGTTTTGTTTTGGGGAGAGAAAGCAAGGGAAGTCTTGTTTTCTGTTTACCCAGCCCCCCCACCCCCACCCCAAACCCTAATCTTTTTAGACCTCAAAATTAGATCACAGGAATGAGAGCTCTTTGGAAGAATAGAATGGCATATTTATTATATGTAACAGGAAACCCCTAGTGATTTATAGTTCCTCTTTAAACTCAGTTTGAATATGCATTTGGAAAGGAGTAGATTTTCTTTTCTTTTTTCCTATTCTTAGCATTTAGTGCTTAATTTTAACTCTGAGCCCACTCTACAAATAAAGAATTGGGATAAGGGGAAAAGGGGATGGATCCCCAATCAAAGAGAAGGACAGCTTGGGACTAAGGGTTAAGGACTGAGAGGTTGGAAAAATCCTGCTTTTCACATTTCAGAAAGACAGGTATCTTCTACCTCAGTCAGTATAGAGGTGGGGAGGGGGTTAGGGAGGGAGTAATGGCTGGAGTCAACATACCCCCCCAACACCACTATCCACTATTTGACTGTGCCCCACATTAAGCCATCTCCCCACCCCCAAGGATGATGCATCACTTCATCCCCGAGCCGCAGCAGTATGACAAGCACAGCGGAGCTGAGCTGCGGCAGGCAGACAGCAGTGGCTGGAGTTGGAATGCAGGAGAGAGAATTGAATCAGGAACAATATTTCCCCCAAAGCAGTCTTGTCTCCCTGCCTCACCCACGACCGATTCCAGTAGCAATGCCTTCTGCCTGTTAATTTGGTTTTACTCTGGGGTAGCAAAAGCTGTATATGCATTGTATGCATGTGTGCACATGTGTGAGTGTGTGTGTGTGTGTTAGGCAGCAGAGAGTGGAAATGGAGAAACACTGACTGTAGTATTTATTCATGGGCTCGTTCACCTGACCATTCCAGTCTTCAAAAGGTTGGAGCCAGACACGGAGAAGTGACTGGCTTCTCAGATTCATCTACTCTGTAGCCCTGGACTAGTCAACTGAGTTAACCAACCCCCCGCCCCCACCCATCCCCATTCCAACCAAGAAAAGTTTAAGTTCCCTTCTTTCAGATTCCTGGCAAGCATCATATACTCCTCCCTATGAGAGATGGAAACAATATCTAAAAGACAGAGACTACAGCAGACCATGGAGACAGGAAGGGGGTATAGGAGACCAGCATTCTTACCTGAGGTGTCCCAGAGACTGAGCTCCACTCTCTGTTCCTCTGTCTCCAAGCAAGCTGTGTAATTCTCAAACACAGTGGGCACATACGTCTGTGGGGAGAGGGAAACTAGTCACACCTTGGGCTCCCCTACCTTCTTAACCTCCAGCTAGTTAGTACTGACTACACAAGAAGCTACTCATCCTAATGGGTCATACAGGTGACAGGAGATTAAGAAGCCCAAGTAGGGGATGCGGGGCGTGGGGCCACATGGGACAAGACGGAAGAGAATGCAGAGGTACAGGCACTTTGCTCCATCAAAATATGAAATGTGACTTTCAAATATGGACCTCATGTCCTAGATGCTCAGGGAGTCTCTCTCTCTCTCTCTCTCTCTCTCTCTCTCTCTCTCTCTCTCTCTCTTTCTCTCTCTCTCCTCCTCCTCC
>PVHY01016417.1:0-33699 GCA_004024945.1 Uropsilus gracilis
GGGGAGGAGCGGCCGGTGGGTGGGGGCCGCGGGCGGCGGGGCGAGGCGCGGAGGGGGCGGGGAGGGCGCCGAGTGCCGCGCGGGCCCCGCGGGGGGTCTGGGACGCCGGGGGCAGCTCGCTTCTACCTCGCGCTGCCCGCGCTGGGTCCTGGGCTGCTGCCTCCTCAGGTGGGCGCCTGAGTCGGAGGCTGAAGCTCGGGTCAGGGCGCGTCCGGAGCTGCTGGAGCCTGGGACCCAGCTGGGCCGGCGATTCCGCCGGGTAGCCGGGCTGACCGTTGGCGGGGCTGGGGTCTGCGCACCGCTGACCCCCCCAGACTCTTCATGCTTCCAGCTCTGCTATCTGAGCTCACCTAAGCTGTCGCTGGGCCGCCATGACAGGCCCCACCGTGCCAGGAGGCCAGGGGGCCATGGGACTAGGTTTGCCCCAGTCCTTCTCCCCACGTGCGTCCTTTTCCTTTCACTCAGCACCCAAAGACAGGGGTGGAAAGGGGAGGACTGGGTTTTGGAATCGGGCTGATAGTGTAGAAAACTACTGAGATGTTTGAGAATTCTTAGTAAGGTGTGAGTAAACCTAAAATCATTGGAGACATTATTGGTTTACTTTTAACTAGAGTTGGCCTTAATGCCTCCCCACTCTGCTTTTCTTATTGTATCCTCAAAACAGCCTCATAAGTTAGATGTTTACCCCATTTTACAGATAAGAGATTGGGGCCCAAAGACATCAAGTGCCTTGCGAAGCGCAATTGGTGCAGTAAAGCTTCCAGCCCAGATCCCTTCTCAAAAACCTGCATACTATTTGCAATACTAATTACTTTATATTCACCCTCAGATACAGCAATGCAACTCTGAAATTCTGGATGAGACTGTTTCATCTCTGCCTGTAAGTGCCCCCATTCCACTCCACTGTTGAAAATTTCCAAATGTTTTACAAACTCTTTGTTCTTTGACCAAATTAGGTAACATCTGTCCCTGGCATCTGTTTCACCAGGTTTTCTTAGCCTCCACAACCTCTGCCCAGGGAATGGCAAACACTGTTTACAGAGGAAACAGAGAAAAAACCCTCCTCATATCCTTCCATTTCTTGTCCTCCCCCCAGTCAACTCACTCCTCACCACAGCTACCACAACACACACCAATGGCACCAACCCCTGGGACACCCAGGGTTGGATAACTCCCAGCCTGTGGGGAAACCTGGAGTAGTCCATGGGGGCATAAATCTAAGTCAAAGAAGTTAAGGAGTCCCGCCTCATTTTCCTTCATTCAAAATTAGAGCAGGACTAGTCTAGGCTTGGTATGGTCTCCAGGATGCTTTATGCAATGCATTGATCAAATCAGGACAAAACAGTCCTGAGGAATGAAATTACTAATCATGAGATAGCATATACTGATGCTGTTTACCAGCCCTAACATCCTTTTTCCTGAATTATGATCCAGTTGCTATGTATATGTTTCAAGAACATTTCATAAAAAACCACAAAGATTATACCAAAGTCATTTTGGTCAAAGGAACGTGTTTACAGATAACTTCAAATAAAGATAAAATAGAAAACATTATTGGTGTGAACACCATCCCTATGTTCATCCAAAAAATTTTGACCACCCAACTCATTTCTCTAAAAATGATATAATTTGAGATTCTAACAGGAAAGTGAATTAATAGCTGAAGTTTTCCCCCCTCAAATTCTCATTCTTGCTCTCGCTCTCCCTCTCGCTGGAGAAAAGGATAGGCTGTAGAAACTGCATTTATCCTTGGAATCACTAGAAATACTACATAAGCAAAAGATTCTAACCTCAGGAAGAATAGTCATTGCTTGGAATGAGATCACAATTGTGTCTTCCCTCTTTGGGTGGTTTTTCATTTAGTGAGAATCCAGGGCGTATCCATTTGTAACCTTTATGTTCCTTCTTTAACCCCGGAGAATAAAAATTATAATACTTGGAGTCATCAGGAGCAAAAAACTAAGAATTAGTCTCTAAGGAATGAGAACCTAAATAGTTTTGCCATGTGGATCAGCAATAAATATTGAATTTATTCCCAAATACCTTGAGGAGCTGTACTAAGAATTAATAGATTTAGTCCATTCACAGTTTTGAAGCTAGTCAACAAAAGGACTAGTTTTTGTGTCTAAGAGGTTTACAAGAAATGACTCTAAAGAACTCCACAGTATAAAATGTACAGAATACTACCAGACCTGCTAATGCCTATGAGAATTCAGAGACCTTTTTCTATCAAAAGGAAAGTTTAAAAGCATTTCTTCCCCCAAATTAAAGTGTTCTGATACAATGAAGCAAATATCCTGGTACTAAACATCTGGTCCTCCCCTGAGTGACTATTCTTCATGGTTTAAGTTTGTAAAATTGAAAAGGAAACATTTACTTTTGGGTTCTCCCCCACTCTAAGTATTTTCTGCCCCCTTTCACCTCCTTTTTGCTCTCTCTGCAGGCTTCCTGACTTTCCTATCATGAAGGAAATTTGTCCTCCTTTGCTTTCCTATCCTTTTTCATCAAGTTTCCTAACCCTTTACATTAGGAAAGGTTACATATACATAGAAGTGATTCACAAACAGAATTGTATAATAACTTGTTTCAAGACAAACCCTAATGTCAGGTTATAAAATGGATTATCATCAGTCTTCCAAAAGCCCCTCCCTCCAATCCAAAATTTCATAGTAATCAACTCCTTTTAATTGCAATTCAATCGTAAGTACCACACCTAAACACAATAGAGTAGGTCAGTTGGATTTTATCTTTGTATAAATATACTCATACAGTAGGATTCTTTTGTGTTTGACTTTGTTTCTTTAATATAATATTTACAATATTCTTCCATGCTTTTGCAAATAGCTCTGATTCTTTCATTCTTAGAAATAGCAGTAATTCTTTCATCCTATTGTATGTCAATACAATTCATCCATTCTACTACTGATAAATATTGGGGTTGTTTCCAGCTTTTGGCTATTAATACCACAGCAATGAACATTTTGTACACTTCTTAGTACACAAATGGATGAATTTCTTCATAGTATGTATGTAAACAAGAGTGGTATTTTGAGGTTATGATCTGTGTATGTTCAGTTTTAGAAGATACTGCCAGTTTCCCAAGTTAAACTAATTTCCCTATCACCTGCAATGGTTAGATTTCCCTGTTCTTCCTTGACAACCATTAGTAGAATTCCCACAATAGCATTCTAGTTAGTGTATAGCAGTATCTTTTCATGTAATTTGACATTTTTTGATGACCAATGGGGTTGAACACTTTTTCATGTGAATATTTACTATATGCATGGTCTCTTTGATATGTGCCAATTTATCTTTCCTGGCCAATTTTATGATAAAGTGTCTGTCTTATTTCTTTTATAGGGGTTCTCATTATACCACAGGTAATAGCTTGTAAATTTTGCAAATTGTCCCATTCCATTTAGATATCTTAATGTATCTTTTGATTCAGAGAAGTCAAGTCTAATATAACCAAATGAATTTCTATGATTATAGTTTTATATCCTGCTAAGGAATTTTCCCTACATATTGCAGAAATTACTTTTTCTTTGTCATTAAATCCTGCGATCCACTTGAAACATAGTTTTTTTTTTCTTTTTCTTTTTTAAATAGAAATATAATTTATATACATTACTTTAGTTTCAAATGTAATGTATAATGATCTGACCTTTCATTTCATTGTGAAATGATCGTTCCAGTATGTTTGCCCTATTTACTTAGCAAATAACTTATTTTTAGCAATACTATCAATTGATTATATTTTGTACATTGCATCTCTATGACTTCTTTTTTAACTAGCATTTGTGTATCTTAATCCATTCACCCATTTATGCATTCAAGCCTTGTCTCCACTGTAATCACCAATCTGTTTTCGGTATCTATTACTTTATTGTGTTAATTAGATCCTACATATAAGTGAAAACATAAAATAGTTATGTCTGTCAGTTTGTGATATTGTCATATGATATTATGTTCTGTTTCTTTCATTTTAGCATAATACCCTTAAGACCATCCAAGATATTGAAAATGGCAAGATTTCATTTTTCCATGTCTTGGCTATTGTAAATAATGCTTCAGGGAACACAGGAATGAATGGTAACTCTTTAAATTAGGGTTTCATTTTCTTCAAGTAAATTCTCAGACTTGGAAATGCTAGTTTAGATGGTAGTTATATTTTCAATATTTTGGAAGACCTCCATACTGTTTCCCACAGTGGCGGCACAAATTTATATTCCCACCAGCATTGTGTAAGGATTTCCTTTCCTTCACATCCTCACTAACACTTGTTATATTACTTATCTTTTTAATAATGGTCATTCTGACAATGTGAGATGGCATCTTCTTGTGGTTTCAATTTCCCTGGCAATTTATGATGTTGAATATCATTTCATGTGCCTATTGGCTATTCGTATTTGGAAAATGTCTAATCACTTCCTCTGCCCATTTTTTTAATTCAAGTGATTAGTTTTCTTGAGGTGTATAATTATTTGCATGTAATTAGCTGTTACATGTATATAAGTTAAATTCAGTGTAATAATAGTTTGATGAGAATTTTTGCACCTATATTCATAAGGGATATTAGCTTTTAATTTTTCAGTATTCTCGCATTGTTTTCAGGATGGTGCTGGTTTTGTAAAAAGAATTTGGACGTGTTCCCTCCTCTTCGATTTTTTGGAAGACCTTAAGAAGTATATATTAGGCCGGGCACGGTGGCTCGTGCTTGTAAGCTTCAGCCTAGGAAGCGGCCAGGGCTAGGGATCGCGCGGTTCGAGTCCTGCCAGGGGCCGGTAGCGAGACCTAGTTCCAAAAAAAATAGCTGGGCGTGGTGGTGCGCGCCTGTCATCCCAGCTACCTGGGAAGCTGAGGCTGGGGATTGCTTGAGTCTGTGGTACCCCGCGTGACGAGAGCCTGCGGTTCCACGGGCAAAAAAAAATAGCAAGACCTAGTCTCAAAAAAAAAAAAAAAAAGAAGTATATATTAAATCTTATTTGAATATTTGTTAGAATTTCCCGATGAAGTCATCTTATCCTGGGTTTTTATTTGTGTGTAGGTTTCTGATTATTGATTTAATCTCCTTACTGGTAGTCTGTTCAAATTTACTGTTTCTTCCTGATTCGGTTTTGAAAGATTATAGGATAATAGGACTTTATCCAGTACTTCCTTGTGTCCAATTTGCTGACATAATTGTTTAGTTTCATTAATCTTCACATTTGTTATATTTGGTGTACTTTCTCCCCATTATTTTTGATTTTACTTATTTGTGCACTTTTTTTTTCCTTTGTAATCCTTGTTAAATATTTGTCAACTTTGTTTCTTTTCAAAGAACCATGTTTCAGTTTCAATTGTCTTTTTCTGTTGCTGTTTCATTTACTTCTGTTCTTTATATTCATCTCTGAACTTCATTTTTTATTGTTTATTTATTTGATGTTATCTCTTGATGTACACCTTTATCACTGTGAACTTTTATCTTAGAATTACTTTTGCCATCGTGATTTTATTATATTGAATTTCAATTTTCATTTGTCTCAAGATGTTTTTAGAAATTTCTTTGATTCCTTCATTGGCCCAGTAGTCTTTTCAGTGGCATATTGTTTAATCTCTACATATTTGGATTTTTCTAACTTTTCTTTTTGTAATTGACTTCTGGTTCATTCCATTCTCATAAGAAAGATGCCTGATATGATTTTAATCTCCTTAAAATCATCTAAACTTAGACTTATTTTATGGCCTACCAATTGATCTGTCCTGGAGAATGTTCAGTGTGAACTTGAGAAAAATGTACATACTGCTGCTCTATTTTTTTTTTTTAAGGGAATCTTGTAAAACATATATGTGTATATAGATATATATGTGTGTGTGTGTGTGTGTATTAAAGAATTACATTCTGCTGCTTTAAAAATGAATGTTCTTAATATTGTTAAAGTCCATCTGGTCTAATATGTCCTTTCACTTCGATGTTTATCATTCTTTATCTTTCCTTCCCCTTGATGTTTCATTATTGATTTTTCCATATTGATTTTCTATATGAATTTTCCAGGACATCAGTGGAGGTATTAATTCACTGTTATTACATTGCTATCAATTTCTCCCTTTAGGCTTATTAATATTTACTTTCTATACCTAAATGTTTCCTTGTGGGGTGCATAAAGATTTACAACTATTAAATCCTCTTGTTGAACTGATCCCTTTATCAATAGGTAATACACTTACTTATCTTTTATTATTATAGTTTTTTAAGTCTATCATGGCTGATATATTATAGTTCTCTTTTTGTTATCATTTATATGAAATATCTTATTCCATTCCTTCACTCTGTCAATGTGTCTTTATATTTGATATGGGATCTTCAGTAGGCAGCATATAGATGAGTCTTTTTTTCCCATTCAATTAGTTTATGGTATTTGATTGGATTATTTATTCTATTAACATTTAAGGTGATTGTTGATACAGATTATATATGGCCATTTGCTTCACTGTTTTTTGGCTCTTTTTCTTAATTCTTAATTATTCTTTTTATATTATCTTAGCTCTTTTCCTTTGTGGTTCTGGTAACTTTTTATAGTGTTATGATTAGATTCCCTTTCTCATTTTCTTTTGTGTTCACATTGAAGTTTGTGTTTGTGTTCACATTGAAGTTTGTGTTTTGTGGTTGCCTTAAGTTTCAAATGCAATAGCTTTTGTATATGCCATTCTGATTTAAGTGCATAGCAACATAATTTTGAAGTCAGCCTAAAATTATATTTTATCCCCCCATTTCATATTTTTGATTCTACCCTTTTTTGAAATAACCCCTTAGTTATTATAGTTTCACTTAATATTCTTTTGCCTTTTTACCTTTGTGCTAGTGTTATAAGTGGTTAACCTTTACTAAATATATTAACAGTGAGAGTTTTTCTTTTTCTCTTAATTTATTTTTAACTGAGGTAATATAGGGGTACCTCCATCAGGTATTCTAACCAGTGAGATTTTTCTTCTTCCATTTGTTTTCTTGGTTTATCTTAGTGACATTCCTTTATAGCTCAAAGAAGACTCTTGAATATTTCTTGTAGCACTTATAGTTTAAAGGTGAACTCCTTTAATTTTTTTTTTTGAAAATCAGTTTATCTCTCCTTCAATTTTAAATGATAACCTTGCCAGGTATTCTTGGTTGGAACATTTTTCTTTATAGCACTTTTGATATATCTTTCCATTCCTTTCAGATCTGTAAACGGGTGAGTAGAGTACTGTTGTCTTAGGGTAATTTCTATTATATATAACCATAAAATAATAATTATATATATATATGGCTGCTTTTAAAGTTATTTGACTTTTTTACATTTTGATTGTAATATATCTTGGTATATTTCTAAATCTCTCTTATCTGGAGCTCTTTCTATGGTTTCTGTACCTCAATATCTCCTTCCTTCAGCAGTCACTATTTTCAGTCACTATTCTTTAAATATTTTCCTATCTCTTTCTTTTCTTCTGAAACTCCTATAATAAAGATTTTGTTTAATGTTGTCCCATAGGTCCCATAAACTGTTTTAATTTTCAAAAAACTTTTTTCCTCTTTGTTGCTCTGGTTAGGTAAACTATGCTGTACTGTCTTCAAGTTTGCTTATCCATTCTCCTTTTCATCAATTCTTCTGTTGAATACTTCTATATTTTCTTTTTAGTTATACTTTTCAACTCTGTGACTATTATTTGGTATTTTCTTATATTTTCTATCTCACATTGTTCCACCATTCCTCTGGGTTTAGAGAGCATCTTTATGATGACTTTTGAGTTTTGTTCATAATTTGCTCAACTCTGCTTCATTAAGTTTTTTTTTTTTTTGGTAGTTTTGTTTTGTTCTTTCATTTGGAACATATTCTTCCCGTTTCTTTATTTTACTTAATTCTGTGTTTGTTTCTATGTATAGTTAATACAGTTTCTCTCCCAGTCTTAAAAGAGTATCTTGTGTTAAACATTGTTGTTCAACTTGTCCTATTTTTTGGTTTTCTCTTGAAACGTTGTGGTTGTATAGGCAGCCTTGTTTATTTTTGATAGACCCCCAGTGTAAAGTATGTGCCAAGGTCTGTTAATGTGACAGGGGGAGGAATCATTTTTAACATCTATTTTCAGGGTAACTAAAGACCATACTCTCAAGTATCATTTTTTAAAGGATACCAGTTGTATGGTACTGTGGAGGTGCAGTTTTAGACCCTTCTGGCATGCCGCCTCAGTGATATTGTAGGTATTCTCTTGAGGATAGCTGTAAAAATAACAGTGCTAGATGAGTGTATACTCTCTTTTGTGAGAGGTACTGACAAGTTGTAGCAAGGTCTAACACAGAGATTGAGTCCATGGCCTATGTAATTTAGGAGCATCAGTGATTGCTATGGCAGCTGCATCTGGAGCACAGAGATCTGGGTTTCAATGAGCAGCACAATGTTGAGAAGTATGGAAGGCAGGCTGTCTAGTATGTGTGACAAACCTGACCATTTGTTTTTCAAAGCTAAGTATTTGTGGGATCTGTGTTTACTGTGCAGGTCAAAAGGGCTAAGGGACAAGTGAGGTCACTCCTTGGAGAGATGTTCCATATTTGTAAGATAGATCCTGAGTTGGCGACACTATATCTTGTGTGGGGTATCTTGGCAAGTTTAAGTTTCTGCTTCCTTTATCCCTTTTGTTTTAATTCTTTTGACTTTTGTTGTAGAGGAGCTATTTATTTTGTTTTCAGATCTTTTTCAAAGAGATTTGTTCCAGATATATTTATATATTTTTGGTGTCTTCATGAAAGAGATGTCCCCAGGATCTTACTATACTGATACTTTGAACTCTGGCTCTTATTTTTATTTGTCAGTATAAAGGTGTGAAAATATAGGGACTATTAAGTTTTTTCTGTGAATAGGTAATTATGAGTCTCACTTATTGAAAATACTGTTTCCTCACACTTTTGAAGTGCCTCCATTTTTATAGTTGTCTATCATGAATCTTTTCTGAACTTTCTCTTGTATTCTGTTGGTTTATCAATATATATAATAATCATTACCTTAATTACTACAATTAATAAAAAATTAATAGCAGAACAAGGTTTTCCATTTTGTACTTTTACAGTTTATTAATTTTATAGTTAGTCCCACAAGTTCTACTGTGATTTTGTTTCAATTGTTTGATTTTATAAATCAACTTATGGACAAATAATATTTTTTAGAAACAATGTTCCAACCCATGAAATTGTTATGTCTTTCCAATCAGTTATACCTTTAATTTGTTGCAATGTTTAGTGTGGTTTTCTGCTTAGTTTACATGTATACTATTAGACATCTAAGATATTTTATATAGCAAATTTTAGATAATTTGCACTATTTTAAATAACTAGTAATTTGATTTTCTATCCTTTATTATCATGAGAAAAACAAATGATTTCTGTGTTTTGATCTTAATCACATTAATTTCTTTCATGCATTAATCCTATTAATATTTTTTAAATTTTCTTTATTCATGATCATATTACCTTTGAATGATACTTCTATGTCTATCATTTAAATGTTTGTCTTTTTTGCTTTTTCTAGCCTTTCTACAGCTTAGGAAAATAGTGTTGAATGTTAGTTTGATAGCTCAGACTCTAGTCATATTCCTTATCTCAAAGGAATATCTTTTAATATAGCATTTTCATACCTTTATCATTGATACCTTTTAATAGATAGGAAAAAGGGCTCCCTTTTACTCAATATTTGCGGAGAATTTTTACCATAAATTGATACTGGATATTATTAAGCACTTTTCCCTAACCTACTGAGCTGATAATACTGTTTTTCTCCATTCTGTTCAAGTAATGAATCATGTTGCTATTGAATGGAAAATTAAATTTACATTCATAGAATAAACTCTACTCATTCTCTTGTAAAAATAGTTTTGATAAGTTTGCCAACATTTTGTTTTACAATTATTGAACTTATTTTCATGAGTAAGATTGACCTTTAAATTCTTTTTTCAAAAATTTTTAGGGGGTATTGTTTTAGGCCTATAATTGGCTCATTGGTAGTGGAGAAGTTCTCTTAAGTTTCCTATCCATAAAGAGTGTTTATGAGATCAGTGTTATGTGTCACTTAATACTTGATAAAATTACTTGTAAGCTCATCTGTCCCTGTGGCAAAGTTTTGATAAATGTCAATATTTTTAAGTAGTATAGGATTATTGAAATTTTTTTTCTACTGATTTAACAAGTAGTGTTTTCAAAGAATTTTATCTTTATTTGAGTTTTCAAATGTTTTAGCAAAAAATTAGTCATATTTTTCTCTGACTTTTTAATTCGTAAGTATTCACTGTATTGTGCTATTCTTTTTTTTAGCATTTGATGTTTGTGCCTTCCTCCCTCTTTTATTTTTTGTTCTTGATTGTATTCCTTAGTTTACCAGTTTTAAATTTTTCCATAAATTACCTTTATATCTGTTCATATTCTACCTTATTTATTTCTATTCTTGTATTCTCCAGTCTCTCTTTTTTCCTTGGCTTTATTTACTGTACTTTTTTCCCAAAAAATGTTCACATCAATAATTATAGCTCATTCACTGATATTTAGTTTTACATATTTTCTAATATTCACACTCAGACATTTCACTCTAGATATGAACTAACTATATCCCCTAAATTTTGATGTCATATTTTCATTTTTACTCAGTTCAGAATACTTTGTTTTCCATTGTGATAGAGATTTTTCTAGTCTTTATGTCTTTTACAAAGAAGTAATTTAATCACCTTACTTTCACAATATATTTTATATGACTTCAGTCCCTTCAGAATTGCTGATACTTCCATTGTGGCTCATCACATCATTTTTTTATAATATCGTGTGTGTGTGTCTGTGTGTGTGTGTGTGTGTGTGTGTGTGTGTGTGTGTGTGTGAACAGAAGCTGTTTTCTGCAGTTTTGGGATATCTTTTTCTCTATATGTATTAATTAAATCAAGTTTGTTAATCATAAAATTTAAATTCTCTCTATTCTTACTCATGTTTTAATTCCTTGTTCTATCATTTCCTGAGAGATGTTATATTAAAATATCTCACTATGAATTTTGAAATTTATGTTTACTCTATACATATCAGTTTTGCTTATGTTTTAAAGCTTTATTTTAAGAAGTTAACTTTAGTATAAGGTTTTACAAATTAGAACTCTAAAGTCTTCTTGGTAAATATGTTTGACATTTCAAGGTGTCCTCTTTTCTACAACTCTGCCTGCTCTCTAGTCTTTGTCTGATATTAGTACAATTTGACTGATGTTTTGTGATATATCTTTTTCGACATTATATCTGTCAACAATTTTTTATCTCCATATTTTAGAAGATGTTTTGTAAATAACAAAAAAATTTTGTTCATTTTTTTCTATCCAATTAGACAATCATTGATTTTAAGTGAAGCAGTTAAGTATTTTGGGTTAAATTTCTATTCCATTAACACTGTCCCATCATTCTTTCCATCTATTCGCTTATCTTCCTTATGCATCATTTCTCTATAATAATTTTCCCATTTTTATCCATTTGTCCATCATATCTATTCTTCATCCTTTTCCTTCCTGCCCTGAACCCCAGAAAAAACTACCTTATGAATGACATCAAAATGCTTCCTTGATGTCTGCTGACACTTGGTTGACTTAGTTCAATGGAAGGTACTAGCAAAAGATCAAACAGGGAAGAATATGAATTTGGGATATTTATTTTCTTTTCTCCTTATCTTCTAGGTGGAATGATTTCTTTCCTGCAATAAAACCCACTGTGTATTCAAATGTTGTCTGGCTATTTTCATGTAACCTTTGTGGGAATTTCAGGCTTGGAGAACTCTACAAATTCTAATATTTTGACTACTACTATTACTAACAAACTCATACAAGATTACTATCTTGTTGTTTATGTGCAAACCATGTAAAATCCTTTTGGAAGGAATTCAATAATGATTAGGTAGATGTATAATAATATGAGTTAAAAACTTTAAATGATTATATAAAATGTACATTTTTGTGAGGGGTTATATTACCTCCATAATTAAGATATACAAAGCCAAATAAATATTATTTTGTTAAGCCTACTTTGCTCTTTATTTTCCCATCTACCATACCCAACCAAATGTCCTCAGATCTCTTAATGGATAGTCAGATATCACAGGTATAGGATGAACCTATAGATATAATTACAACCTCCCTTTTGGTACCAGCCTACTTAAGTCTCATGCAATCGAAAACCTGCATTTTACATGTCCTCTTCTACTCAAGTGTCTCTTTCTTAAGGGAGTTTAACCCAGGGTGCGCATGATGATTAAATAACATGTGTTCCATTGTTAAAGGATAGGATGTATCATTCATTCCTTCCTTTCTCAAGCATTGATGCAATGTGTTATCTGTTGGGTATGATGGTATAATAAACAGTCCAACTAGGCCTGTCTCAGCCTCCAGTAAACTTGTATATTACCAAACACTAAGCACAAGCCACAAAAAGACATGGCCATAATTCCTTTTGACTTGATCATGAAAGCTAGTCTTTGACTATGAGCTACTTAATAGCAGATAATCAGTTGAGTTCATTCTGTCTTACCCTGTGACTTCTCTTTGTTTCATGAGGATTTAATCCTGCTCAAAGTTTTGTCACAAGTGCTATCTCTTTTTCTCAACATTAACCCCAACTTCATCAGGAGTTAAAACCTTGTATAGAGATCTATAACAAGCATTACCACTCCTACTTTATGATTCATAGGAATATTTGGGAACTTCTGCATATTCTTTGGAATTTTGACAAAACTGTGAGACAGTTATCATTTGGGGCTTGAACTTGATATACAAAGGTTTGTCTCTGTATATAATGACAAAGCAAAGTCTCTCTGAGATTGACACCACTGTCTATCAGAGCCCAAGTCCATCAAATATTTGAGTCTTTTCCCCTGCTAATTCTGATTCCATGTTAAATGCCATTTGTTCTGAAAGTAACATTATCAATATAAGCAACAAATTGTTATCCCAGTTTTATAGATCATTGTTAAGAATACTGTTAGTCATATATATTCATCAGTCAACTCCAGGCAAGTTTCTGAGTTAGTAAAATAGAACACTCGGATCTGGGTTAACATGAATTTAGAATCTAAGACTACTAGCTCCTTGAAATCAGGGATGGTGTTTATCTTGTCCATCATCTCTATTTTAAGTACCTGGTCTGAGATAGCATTTGATATATCTAAATGAAATAAAAATTTACCTTGTCAGAATCACTGCTAGTCACTAAGCTTACCTCTTTCCTGGTGACATTAATTATACCACATAGGATTTCTTTTGAAGTTATTGGTAAGATACAGTATTCTCACTTTATAAACTTCAAAACTAAGACATAACGCTTGTAAATAAATGTTCCTGTTTTCAGAAGGATAACCAAATGATGCAACTTAGATGTAGAGAAATCCAAAGATCACATCATTTTCATTACATCCTGGTGCCCAAAAGAATAGTTCAACAGTTAGAGATCACAGCTAAGCTGGAGAAGGTAAAACTTCTTAGAAAAGACTTTTAACTCAAATTAGGCTTTTTGAAGTTGGATAGTGCTTCAACCCAGAGTCAATATGTACTTTATCAACAAAGATGGATGAAGGGGCAGGGCATTGCATATTACATTAAGAAAAATGTTAAGGAATTAATGCCGTTTAACATTAATATGTAAGCTATACATTTTAGGATGATGAACAATAACAATAGAAAAAACTTGACCGATCATTAAAATCATGACTGAAAAATGTGAACATTCTTCCATAAACCAAAAGCCAAAATAGACATTTAAAGAATATATAGAACATAGTTAAAGTCATGTTTTATAATCATTCAAGTTCATGTAATCTTCAACTAGAAGTATGAAGATTAGTTATGAACATAGTGCATGTGGTAACAGCAAGGATAAGAAACTAAGGACAGAGATTTAAAAGAGCTCTGAGTCTCAAAAAGTAATGGAGTATTAATATAGTCAGAGAAATTGCATTGATGATGGAGAAAGATTGTGCTTTTGGTTTTGTACATTGATTTTTCATTATAGTGTATCCTTATGTAACTGACTAGCTGCTAATCCTTTAACTTGAAAAGTCACAGTTTAAGTCATCTACTTGGGATTCTTCTGCAGAGAGAGTAATGGAAATAATAGGGTAAATGAGAGTATCAGAGACGAAAGCTTAAAAAGAAAGACTTGAGTAAGAATGAAATAGGAATATTCTAGAGCCAGAGGAGGAAGAAGCCTCAAAGTAGACAGAGAAGGTGTGGTCAAAGAGGTAGGTAGTCATTACTTTCCTCAGGTGGTTATTTCTGCTAGTTTCAAGACTGAGCATTACTGTCATAATTTAATGATAGAAGATGATAAAAATAGCTAAGAGGATGTAAGTTGGTAAATATGGATTAAGCCAAGACAAATTTGAATAAAATGAGTTGAATAAAATTTTTTGTGGCCATTTGCTTAAAAAATTTTACAATGTTACTTCAAACCTGGTTTAATTTTTAAGACTTGTTCTTATAATTTTGAATAAATTCAAGCTGGCATAGTCTAGACAATGCTAGTGGATATCAATTGATTAATAGTATTTTCTTACTATAACATTCAGGAGTATTCTTTTAAGTTGTAGAACTGATTTAAATGTTAATTAAAACACTAGCAGTTGATGGTATAGTAGACTTGAAAATAGTTAACTACATAACTTTATCTCAACTATAAATGTGCTCTTATTTTCCTAACATTTTATATCTGAAATATTAAATATTTCTTACCTTCTGGTTTCAAATTTTTAGTAAATTAATGTCATTTTACTGTTTAAAAGCTCCAATTTAACACAAGTAGCATTTATATCTCCATTCTTTCATAATATTAAAATCATAGAAGTACTGTTCTCTTTGTATATTTTTGGTTTATAAGCTCACAGCATATTTATATTGTTTCAGAATGTGGTACTTTTATATAAACCAAATAAAAAGTAAAAACAACTTCATTTCTCAAGATTAAAGCAATGAATTCTACATATTTCACACTTTTGTGAATATTTTCTGCTTATCTAGACTTGTTCTTTTTAAATAATGAGCAGAAGATTTGGAAAATTGCTTTTTAATTGCAGAAAGTTGTTTCCAAAGTTAATCTCTTATTAATTTCAACTGATATATGAAATTATGAAAATATGCATAAATGCATGCACTATATAGAAAATATCTGTAATCTCACTGCTTATTGTTACTTTTAAAGATTGCTTTGGTTGGTAAAAGTAAGAAAATGAGTTGTCATAGGAGAATTATTCTAGGAGAAGACAACAAGTGTATATAAAGCAAAAAAAAAAAAAAAGTGAAAAAATACCCAATAATGACTTAACAAAGTAGTATCCAAAGTCAAATAACTCACTACCTACCGTGCCAGATCAAAATATAAAACTCTGTTTTATAATTATTTCTTATGTTAAAAAAAGGTAGAAGAAATTAAGCTATGCTTCAGTTGTGACACCCTCCTCTCCTGAGCATATGAAGAAATACATAGGTCACAAAAAGTATGCAAGGCATAGTGAGAGAATACTGTGACATCCAGAGCTTTTTGATAGTCCCCCCATTACTCTTAGATTCCTTTTCAGCATTCTGCCAAGTGTTGCAATTTTCTAGTTTCATTAAATTAATTTTTTAAATTATCTTTTTTTTTTATATTACAACCTTAAAATTCTTTGTAATGAGGAAGACATAACGAAAAATTTTTATCCTACAAAGAAATTCAGTAGTTAATAGGTACCTTGTTGAAGTACTTGACTTGGTCAAAATAACAGGTAGGTTACCTATTTTACTTTACAAGTTAATACTGTTTTAAAGCTACTTCAGCAATGTTTTAATGAGTGATTGTTTTGCAGAGAAACTCATTAATAAAAGGCATTTTAAACAGGAAGCATTTGAAATAGCTTCTCAAAGTTTCCATTGTTAGATGAGTTTGCTGCATTTTAATAGCAGATGTAGATGTGTCATCTATAAATATGTTCATACTCCTCCTTAAAGAAGTAACATTTTATGATGTTTTAAAATTTTCTCAAAATTTCAAAGGATCTTGAACTCATTACTAAAAATAAAACAATGCAATGACTTCTAATTATATGCTGAATACAAATGATTGGTACTCAGGAAGGTACACACTAAGTGACTGAATTTCAACAGAATGCTTTCACTAATGGTAGACAATATTAATAAATATGATAAGTTCCTGATTGTTTCCCTTTATACACACTGATTTTTTGTGAAGTCTCTTTTTCAGGTATTTTAATCCTTAAGGATGTTATAAATTTTTTTTAATTTGACTTTTAGGTCACAAAATGATAAACCAAGACTCGTAGAAATTAAGTATATTCAGTTGTGTTGCTTTCACTAAAAATAAATATTAACTGTTACAATATTTTGTATATCATTAATAACTAAAATTATTTAACCATTTAATTTAGCCTCTTTTCTGCTTATTTATTTATAACTGTATGTTTATACAATATAATAAAAGAGTGGTCTATATAAAATATATTTTATAAACACATACATCTACCAAATACAAAGATGTTTAATTATTAGAGGGTTAATATTCAAATAGTATGGAGTCCACTAACTTAATAAACTAAAATGTACACAATAAAAGGTTTTTTTTTTTGTTTTTTGGTTTTTTGCGAGTGGAATAATTATACTGAAGAGCAGAGAATTTCAGAAATAACTATTTTGTAAACACCAACCAAATTATGATTTCTCATCCATTCCAGGCACTTTACCTTCATAAGCCTCTTCTTCCATAAAAATATTTCAAATTAAATTTTATGAATACATAGAAATATATAAAAATATATTAATATGTCATGTTTTCTTCTACCTAAAATTTCATTTTTTTACTTTAAGTAAATATTTATGTGTACTGAACTCTAAATCCTGTAGCACATGGGTAATTTGACCCTGCTATCTACACCATAAAAGAAAAAATAAAGGTTCTCATATTTATATTTCAGTTTTATAACTAGTATACCATTTGCTGCAAAGTAGTTAATAATGAGAATCATACATACTTTATGAGAAGGGTTTTATGCACTACAGGGTTTGTATTTTTTCCAAATAATCCTTCAAAAACATTAAGTTTTGTTTGGCAGATGATGAACTTCTTAGAACAGCAGCATGGACAAGATAAAGGAAAGAACGTAAACCTGGAGCTACAAAGTAGCACTAGCACCAAGTGGCTAATGCAGTCTGTGCAAGTACAATCGATTATAAACAGAACAGGCAGTGAGGGGACCCAATCTTCAAAATAAAATCCTAACTCCTTGTTATTGCCTGTAGGCCCTTGCCATCCCATATTCTCCCACTTTGACACTTTTCCATGCTCCTATCACACTGGTCTTTCTTAGTGTTCCTCAAACCCATATTCACAAAGCTCTTCCCAGCCTAAAGGCCTGTACCAGCACTTAATGTCACTTAGCCCTCTGCTTAGCTCTCTCTTCCTGACAGTCTTTCCTCACCACCGACTCCCAACTATTCTGTTGCACGACCCTTTTTTATTTTCTTCCAACTCTGATGCTATCTTGGTCTTTTATTCATATGCTTACTTACTGTGTGTCATCCCAAAAGGAATATAAGCTTCATGTTTACAGAAAGCAAGTCTGTTTTGTTCATCTGCAGCTCCTCAATGCCTACAACTGTTGCTAGTATTCAAGAAATGCTTATCAAATGAATAAACAGTTAAATTTAACAGCCACTTCAATTCATTCCTCCTGTATTTCCACTCAAGCCAATCAGTTCATGGCATTCTTTACCAAATTGTCCTTTTTTTTAGGAATGCCAAGTCAAATTCACCACCTAGTTAGCACACTGTGTCTAAACAAATAGTAATAGGACAGAGCATAGTACAACTAGGCAGCTGAGAAAAAACTAACCAAACATCTTAAATATTGTACTTACTGATACTGATACACGTCACATGAGCATGTAAAAGCATCATCAACTAACTGAAGCTCTTGTTACATAAAACCTCTTTATATTGCACCTAAATGTAGGTTACTGTGGGTGAACTGACATAATACATTCAGTGTATCCCAGTTATCTGTGTCTGCTTCTTAAGCATGGAGGCAATAGCAGAGATTGTAATACCTAGTAATTCAAATGCAAACAAGATCATATTTAGGAACTCTTTCTCCTATCATGTAGAACTATTCCCAAGCAAGACAATTTTTGAAGAGTCTCACTGCTTATTTTTACTCTCAATAGGGTAGTTATGATAAGCCTACTGATAATTGGTCACTAGTTGACAGTATTCAAATTTTCAATTAGCTTTAAAAATCAAATGGAAGTTAATTTTCAAGTTCCTTATCCCCTGGCCCCAGACTCTGATTTTCATTTCAGTCACTCGTTTTCTGCTGGAACCACCTCAATTTTCTATTCTCTCTGCTCAAAATGTATTACCCATCCATCCCACATGCACTCACAAACCAGGCACGCAAGAAGTATTTATTTACTGCTAGTGGTGTGCTCAGTACTATGCTGGAGTTTTCAGGATATGGAGGTTGAAGTGTAAAATATCATTCCTGTTCTTACAGTTCAGATAAGAGACAAAATTAGTAAGCATAAGAAACAACAGATAGATTATGTTAAGTGAAATAAGTCAGATGGAATAAGACAAATAGAGCATAATTTCATGCATATGTGGAAAATAAGGACATGACAAAAAAAAGCTAAACAAAACCTAACTCTTAGGTTCTGACAACAAAATGGTGGTTGTTGGAGCATCAGGGGTGGGTAAAACTGAAAAAGGGAGTCAATTTTATGGTGGTGGGTGGAAACTAGGTTTTGGTGGGGCACATATTATGACATATACAGATTTCAATATTACTATTACATATATTAAGCATTTCTATATATAAAATATTGAATCTTAAGGGATAAATATAGTTACAAAAATAGATTAAAGCTTATATTTAAGAAGGAAGGACATTTCATGCAAATGAATTAAGTCAAGAAAGGATTAATGTGGCTTGTTTGTAGACTTTGAGGAGATGTGATTAAAATGGATTCTATGCTGAAAAAAAAGTGGGCTAATGTGGTTAGTTAGCAAAGGAGAACATATCATCAAGATGCTGAGTACTAGGCAGAGGCATTTAGATTTGTTTGACCAGACAACTTGGAATGATTTTTACTCTCATCTTTTTCCCCATGTTACAAATTTGTAGAGAAAATAAAAGACTTCTTTCTGTTGAATAATTTCTTCTTGGAAGTCTTCTATTTGTAGTAATGACAGTGAAAACCATCTGAAGGTATGTTAAGAACAGTGGCTGAAACCTCAAGCTGGGATTTTTAGCACTTATGTATTTTCCTAACTTTCCCTTTCTATTTTTAAACTTAAATAATTTGACTTGAAGGTATAAAAGAAATGATCTTTAATGAGAAGTGTTATTTTATTCTGACAGGAAATGTATTTTTTCTTCAGCTGTTTTTAAGACATGGTTTCCTTCTCAACTGTTATAAAATTCTTTTGATTTGCCTCAAGATTTGAAATAAGAATGTGGTATATGCATCTGAGTAGTCATGGCCTAAATTTTATTTTATTTTTTTAAATTAAAGTTTATTTCCCCATGACCAAAATCATTGTCATAGGAATGAAAAAAATTGTGGAGCATCTATTAGAGACCAGCATATTATTCAGGATAGACTAAGATAAATTGCTGTAAAAAATTATTCTCAAATCCCAATAGTTAAACTAAATATTTACTTCCATCACTGGTTGGCATGGGTCATGTTCTAATAGTTGCTCAGAGACCCTGACTGACAGAAGCTTTATCATCTGTAGCTCTACCATCTAGCATCCAGTCTCGTTGGCCCTAGTATCAAGGGAAGAGGGCATGGAAAATCACGCTCAGCTCTTACTCGCTTTGGCACATTGGGAGACCTAGTCACGTGGCTCTACTCTCTCAGAGGATTCTGCCTGCAAGAAGCCTTGAGTCTTCTGAGTGTTAAAACAGGTAGAAGAATGAGATTCTGGTGGGCACTGGGTAGATCTACCATGACCCGGTAGCAGGCAGTGAGCTTCATATGTTTTATTTCATCTTCACAAAAGTTTTGAGAAGTAATATCCTCATTATGGTGGATGGAAAAAAACAAAGTAGCATGGTAAGATTTGGGTCCAGAGTCCTGGGGTGGACTCTTAGTTTTGTTATTTATTAGCTATAAGATACCAGCTGACATGTCACTCTTACACAATTAAGTGGTACGGCAGTACACTCTTGTGTCGGGCACTCCTCTTTTGTCTTCTTTTAGAAGTCTATGCTATTCTTCTATCATTGCAATTATTGTATCATAATTACAGTGGCAAATTTTTTAAAGAAAAGGATAGCCACTGTTTCATATTTTTGCCCACTATGCCTGGATCTATCTGTGGCATCTTGGAGTAATATTCATTAAAGAATAAATGCAAATATTTAACTTTTGGGTCATTCGTTGGGTAAAGATGTCAGATAAAAATGGAGATGCTGGTAATGATACAAATTAACTTGTCATATTTCAGAATAGCATAGTGCAGTGCAAGTACATGCACATGTTAGCTTCTCTATTGGTTCAAACAGATGGACAATGGGAGTCCCAAAGTCCTTGGTGGACTTTCCAGGGTTTACTAGTCTCAGGGAACTAGGTGCAGAAGCCCACCAGGCAGGGAGGCTGGGCCAATTTTATGGCAATGCCAGGCAGGGGGCTTGAGAAGCAAGCGAGCAACCAAGCCTCCCAGCCTGCACAAGTCTTCAAGTCTTTCTGCCCTTTTTCTGAGTGTACACTCTCGCTCTCTCTCGCTCTCTCTCGCTCTCTCTCGCTCTCTCTCGCTCTCTCTTGTTCTTGCTCTCTCTCTCTCACTCTCTCACTCTCTCACTCTCTCCTCTCTCTCCCCCACCCCCCGGGTGATTGCACACTTTTATCCTCTTTTCCCTGACCCAGGTGTGCCCACCCAAGTGTGCCCATACCTCTTGGGCCAGGCACACAATCATGGGGAGAGCACAACACCACAGAGCCAAATGGTGAAAAGATATGAAAACCTGTGAAAATTCATTTATCCTACATAGCCAAGTATATGTACATCTTCTACAAATTCCTGACTTTTTTCTTAATCTGTAATAAAGCTACTGAATAATATGGTAGTAAGTTACATGTAAAACTCATAATAATATGTTCATTTAATATTGTGCTAGTTTTCTAACACTACCATAACAAATTACAACAAACTATGTAGCTTAAATCAACAGATATTTAGTGTCTCTCAGTTCTGAAAACTCAGAGTCAGCAAGATTGGTTCCTTCTGAGGTTCCTGAGGGAGAATCTTTGCCTCCTTCCTGGCATCTGGTAATAGCTGACAACACTTATATTCCATGGCTGGTTGATGCATAAGTGCAGTCTGTACTTCCTTCACAGTGCCATTTTCTTGTGTTTTCCCCTTCTCTTTTTCTAAAAGGACACCAGTTGTATTATATTAGGACCCACTTTAATGACATTATCTTTACTTAATTACATCTGCAAAGACTCTTGAAATAAGATCACAAGCACAGGTGTTAAGATGAGGACTCCAACAAATTATTTTAGGCCAACTCACAACTACAAATTGTGTTTTTTAAATATTTGAATCAACATTGATATGATCAGTAATTTAATATTAAAAATATATAGATTTATACATCTCTTGAAAGAACAAAAGATCTTAAAAGAGATCTGTTGTCCCATGTGGAAGTTCTTCCTGGAGTTAACAAAAAACTTCCCCTTTACTTGCTACCTGTATTCACCAATTTGTCACACTCTCCACTGATTGCTTATATCTTACTGGCAAAGTTTCAATAGCGTTTAAAAGCTAGGCCAAGTTTTTATTTCAGTACTGAACATTAATTATAACACATCAAAATTTCAGAATACTTAAAGTCAACTTCACTACATTCCCTCTTTGGCCCTAATAATGTATTATTTTATAACTCATGTAATTAAAGAAAAATCAGATCTACTGAGAGGCAAGTTTTACCAAGATCATTTTACTTTACAGTCTTCCTTTAACACTGTAATGTAACCATTCCTTATTGCCAATTGTAGAAGCAACATCAGGCTCACCCAATCTGCTATGCTTCTTTATTGGTTTAGCAGTAACAGAGATACATCAGGCAGGGTAGGCCAGGGCCAGGGTCAGGGCAGAGGTGGGAGTGGATGGAGGCCATGGGAACAGAGGAGCCCCCCAGTCCCTTTGGAATCTTCACTCTCTTTCACTGGGCTCTTTCCTTGGATGCTCTCTTATCTCATGTGCTCTCTTTTTGAGTATCCATGCCCATGCTCTCTGCATCCCTTTACCCTCTCTCTCCTAGGTCTAATTGTGCACACTTAGATGTGTACATGCACACTTAGATGTGTACATACCCACTGGGCTGACTGCACAATCTTGGGGAGGACACAATACTACAGGTGCTGGTTTTGCAGGTTAGTGGAGGAAAAGGCCTGACCAACTCTCTTTAACCTACAAAGATTTAGAATATTACTAGTGCCAAAACCTTATACATACCAAACTGTTTCAAAATGATTTATTTAAAGACTCAAGAGAAATGAGAAAAGTAGCATCAAAAGAGAAAAGTAAAGTCAACACAAACAGTTGAAATGATGCTAGTAATAAGAGAAAAATGGATTTTATTATATGATCCACTCATGGGAATGATAGTAAGATGTTGTGTTCAGGAAAAATGTCAATACTATTAAAAATCATAATAACCATTTTTAAGGTATACTCAAAGAATGTATAAGTGAGAAAATAAGAATTCCTAAAGGTACTATAAGGGCAAATGTTAATTATTTCTCAAAGTGTTTATAATTTATTACTAAATAGAAGGTATTCTATGCAGTGTTCAAAGACAATTGACAATAAAAGGGAACAACAATAGGCCTTTAGATTTACATGAGCATTAAATTTTTTGTTCAAACTCATTCTATTGTTATTTTTCACTACTTTCAACTGATCCTAATCTGATTCTTCTATTGGATCCTCCACATTAAAAAGAAAATAAAAACATTCACCACTCACCTGAGATTCAAATATCTTTGCATGACTCATTCTGCACCCTCAGTCATATTCAATAACAAATCTGGTCCTGTCACTTTTACCTCATAAATATATATACTGAAAGAAATTTATTTCCCATTTTCTCACTTATCCCTGCCTGCATTAGTCCTTCTCCACCATATAGTTTAATAGAGTGAGTTATAATTAACCAGATGAATAAGTTAAGGTCATTTAGGTCCTAATCATCCCCCATGTTGATTATTGCATTCGTGAAAAATCTGCTGTCCTGCCACCTGCCTCCAAGTTTGCCTCCAAGGTTACATGCTTGCCTATGGCCATTTCCCACATAAAATAGACCCTCTACTCAAATATATTCACTACCTCCCTGTTCGCCTTCTCTTTCTCATCCTTGAACTCCATCTCACTTTGTGGCTCTTTCTTTTTATGTATAGCACCTCTTTGTTTATATCTCAGTGCACTTGCTCTTCAAAATCTGGTCCATTGGTTGGCTGTATTGTATGAAATACAGAATCTTAGACTCCATCCCAGACATGCTCAATCACAGTCTGTAATTTTAAAAGATTCTCCCAATGATTCTTGGGCAATTAAAACTTTGAGATGTGTTGTTAGAAATGAATTATCAAAGTTTGTCTGTCTTTTACACTAAACTCTACACTCCTCTTGATGAGTGCCACATATTTCATTTCTAAGTCCCTTAAGAGTGTCAGTGTATGCTGAGCACTTAACAGTATGTAAGTAAGAGAAAAAATGAAAGCAGATGGTCACTGGTTACGGACGTAGTCATAGCAAAGCCAGGACTCCCTGGGCACACACATAGCAGAACCCTTTTACCATCCAGGCTGGGCCACTGCAAAATCTTTTCCATTTCTAAACGTCAGAAATGTTGGCTAAAGCACTTACAGTCACAAGGCTATTTTAAGTGGTTAGAGGACTTTAGAACAAGAGATTTTTCTCTTGACACTTAGTTAAGGATCTTTCCACTGTGTCATTTGGCCTCTATCTGTCAGATGAACAAATGGGAAACACAATAATTGAACTTCTGTTCTCACAATTCAAGTTTCAAAGAGCATCTGCCATGATGAGTAAAAATATATTTTATTTCACCAGTGTACTTTCAGTCAGTCCAGAATTACAGAGGAAGCCAAACTCATGAACATGTTTATCTCTAAGTTAAGATAGAAGCCCAATCTGAAACAGAAGCAAAAAATAAGAAATAACTATAAATAGAAATATAATTGGCCAGTTTTCCAATTTGATTTTTCCTACTTATGCAATAATTTGTAACTTGTATCGATGTACATTACATTTTTATCAGACATCTTATTTTTATTAAATTTGTCATATTACAGGACAATTTAAAGTGTGTAATATATAATGGTTACAAACTTTCATTTTGAATAGGACATATTTATATATTTAACTTTTGAAATAATACTATTATTATTAGTGAAATGATTATACTATTAGTGACCTCATTCATGAAGACAGTATTTATTACATGTACACTGTATTTATGACAGTATTTATTACATGTATGTGCCTGACACTGTCATAGCCTCTTCCATAAGAAAATTCTGCCTCTGAGAATCATAAAAATAATGAGGCGATAGAAAAAACAAAAAAATGTAGTCTTATGAAGGTATAAGATATGAAATAAGGAATGTGACCAGATGTTTTCAATAAATGAGGTATGAGTGGCCAGTTTTAGGACATATACAATCAAATATACATCTTCCATGAATGTGCTTTAAATTAAAATGTCTAAAATAAATATCAACAAGTCGCTAATTGATGACTAATTTGAATAATTTTACATAATTTCAATTTAAAAATGGAAAGACCTAGATTTCATGTTATAAAGCATAGTATGTAATCTATGGTTGTGACTTTATTCTTCTATGTTGCACGTAGTACCTCTCTCTAACAATTCTAATTTCCCTTCAGAAAAAGTTCATTTGTGACATGTCTGCCCATGCTGGCAACAACTCAAACATCAGGTGGTTTCACTGAAAGTTTCAATTTATTTTTTGTAGCTCAGATTCCAGGTTATGAGTTTCTTCCTTGGCTCAATTCCCCTTTCTGTCTACCTCATCTCTGATTATACCACTTCTTATGCCAGTTTCTACTCTTGTACTTTCAACTTTGCAACATGTGCCATTCATGTATCTTTGGACCCTGGCCTCTGTAGTTCAGAATCCCTATTATCAGCTGCCAAGCCAACTCTATCAGCTCATTAACTTGTTTGTACCTAGTGGTTTCTTTTCTTCATATATATATATATATATATATATATATATACATATATATATGTAACATAGATGATGCTGTGAGAATACTAACATCGTTCAGACACTGTGTTGCTTATGAATCATATCCATACCTACATTAAAATCTCAATAAATTAATGTTCATTGGTTGTATCTAATGGCTTAGACACCATTTAACTTTAAGACTCTTATCTATTCTGGTGAAGTACCTATCCTTTATCCTGGAATGCATGGGCAAGCTTTACACTCTCTTTCAAAATCATATCATCACCTCCTTATCTTTATTATTATATTTATTTATTTATTTATTTATTTGTTTGTTTGTTTGTTTGTTTGTTTGTTTATTTATTTATTTATTTATTTATTTTTGAGGCTAGGTCTTGCTATTTTTGCCTGTAGAACCTCAGGCTCACGTTTCCCAGGGTACCACGAACTCAAGCGATCCCCAGCTTCAGCTTCCCAGATAGCTGGGATTACAGGTGTGTGCCACCACGCCTAGCTATTTTTTTTGGAACTAGGTTCCAGCCACGGTTTCCTAGACTGTCACTTAAAGGCATGCACCACCATTCCTGGCCCACCTCCTTATCTTTAAAACAATTTCTTTGTATGTTCATATTTCAGATTTTCACCCAACCTGTATTCCTGCTTATACTTTATTATTTGTCGTTCATCTCCTTCCTATAAATAACGTGATCATTTATTTCTTTGATATAAATAATAAGACTAGAGCAATCACTACAAGGTTTGAAGAATATAGCACTAAGAGTACGATGGTTGATTGGAAATAAAAATAAATAATAGGTTTGGAAAACACACTCACAAATAACAAAAGAAAAGGAGATTTTTAGTTTAAGATAAAAATTCTTGGCAAGTATAAAGAGTAAAAGTAAATTGCAGTGATTAAAATATCACTGTCTTTAAATCTTAATCAGTCACATTTAAAGAATTTCATTGATGGACTTTCACTGTTGCTCTTAAATCTGATATCACAGTTCATTGGAAGGGTCAGCAAAGTATAGGTAGTGGGCCTACAACTTAAGAATGCTTTTCTTAGTTTCAAATGATTGAAAACAAGTCAAAAGAATAATACTTCATAATACATAAACATTAAGTGAATTTTAAAACTCAGTGTCTGCAACATTTTGTGGGAACACAACTGCAGTATTTGTTTATGTGTTGTCTATGGCTGATTTGTGCTATGATGGCAGAGATGACAGAGTGGCAACAGAGACCATATGGCCAAGAAAGCCTGAAATACTTAATATCTGGCCCTTTACAGAAAAAAGTTTGCCAACCTCTGATTTTTTTTTACTAACATAAAGTTTCATCTTATTTGACAAAAGGCGTTTTAGTCAACATATTTGTAAGTATTCAGTCCCTTAAACAGTGAAGGCTATATTATGACATAGTACAAAAAGACCGAAAGAACCCATTTCCTGTACAGATTATCACGTAATCATGTATCTTGTCACCGGTCCACACACAAAAAAAGATGTTTTCACATATGTTTTTACATTTGAAATATTGCATACTATAGAAAATTTATCTAAAATATTTTATTGCTTATTTATTAACTCTTGTATACTTTTCTGGAAAGTTCTTTTTGAAGGACAAAATGGGGTATCATTGAAAGACAATGGGAAATAAAAATCCTCAGAAATCCTAAAAGAAGAACAGGGAGTAGTTGCCAAGGATTTTGCATAAAATTATTGTCATTTTTAAATACATAAAGAATTTTTCTTTACCAATAAATGTGACTCTTAAAAATGACATGTAACAAGTTTACCATATTAAATTAAACTTGACCCCAGAAAGTAGTCACTGAAATAGTTCCTTCAGCAAATTCATTATATATTTACATGGGTCACTGCTGCATACCATATCTTCGATTAACGTTTTTTAAAATGCCAGTACTTTTGGTTTTATTTACATATTCATAAAGCTTGGCAATTAATATAACTATACAGTATATGCATTATAGAAAATCATAAGCTCAACTATAAAAAGTTAACACAAGGCAGATAGTATCTATATTATCCATAAAGTTGACTGAATGCGGTCCTGTCTTGTGATCATATCCAGGCCCTCACTGGAATTTCCCATTGTCATGGGCATGGCTCAATTTGGGCAAGGAAAACCAGAGTCCCCAAATATGAGGATTTCATGTACTAGATGAATAGCCATTTGGGAATGCCTCTTCCAATTGTATATTTTTCTTTCACAAATCTGAAAAATTGGTCTATCCCATAATAAACTGCAAAATTAAAATTTGCAAAATTTTAGCAAATCATCTTTGTCCCAAAGGCAACATGCTTCTCTGAATTCATAGGATATTGCTCCATTTTGAAAGTTCTGTGCCATTCACCAAGGACTTGGAGAGCAAGCCACCATAAGTGAAATCTTGGAAAATCTGGTTTTAGCTCAGTATTGGCTACTGAATATTGAAACCAGGGAATTCTCCGTTGTTAGCTTGAGAACTATGATACCCTGTAAAAAGGAAAACCAGACAACTCCAGAGTGCTATCATCTTTTCCTCCCAAGAATATTTGTCATCTTTCCTAAATGGGATAGAAGAGTCTGTTGTCTTGAAAAGATTTAAATATCCTCAAAAGTAGCAGGTAGGCCACTGAAGGAATGACACAGATGAAGTGAATTAAAGGGAAATCCCCCAAATATCCTAAAATGAAAGCTTAGATCAAGTCTCTCATGAAAAGATTTCTGTATCAAAAGCCTACACCGTCTCAAGAAAGATGTTTGCAGAGTTTGCTGTTCTCCAGTCAGTCAAGCTACTGAAATATGGAAAATAAAAGGAGACTATGTATTTTTGAAAATCCCACATTTTTTGCTGATTCAATGGAAAATTAGATACATAGCCATTAATTTCAAACAACTTTGTTCAATAATATTTTATATGTTTGAACATGTACATATAAACAATGCATTGCAACTTCAAAAAAAATGAACCAACATGGTTCACTAAGTTTCTTTAATATTATAAAACTAGTGCAATGGATACTGTCAAGTGTTAGGCATATGGCTCCACCATGTGGATGAGCTTCTGCAAATAACAATGACAATAATATTTCAAAAGTAAAGTGTAATAAAAATCAGAAATCAAAGGTCAAATCCTATTTTATATATGAGAAATGGGAACTAGAGTAGTTGAAAAATTTACAGTCACACAACAGTAGTAAGTCTAGAAATGTGGGCTCTTTTTTAAAAGTAGATGCTTAAACTAATTAACATAACTGTTAACTCACCATTTATTCACTTTAATTATTAAATAAATTAAGCATGTTCAATGAGTACTTGTTTTATTTCTGCCTGCCCATGATATGCTGCCTTTTTATCTGGTTTGAACTCTGCTATGTAATCAACAAACCCCACTTTGCTCTAGGGAACTAGGAGGAGAATTTGTCCTCTGGTCTCACTCTAAGAGCTATGATGTTGATTGTCGTTTAGGTTTGATCAGCAGAAAACTTGATACAGATAGTTTCAAATGTCAAACATAATTGTACCAGAGTAGGTAGGAGTTATCTTGAAAGCAAAAGAGCAGTTAATTCATAGTGGTGGTGGGTCTGCATGCTAGCAGCAGTAGTAGCAATAAGGGTCCAATTGTGGCACTGCTAATGGCTTTCTCATCCAGGCCAATCCTGAAATATGAGTTTAGCTACAAAGTCTGTTTTATAGTATCTAACTTAGAACTTCTGAACTTGGTTCTTTAGCCCTCCAATTGCCTATCTCAATCAACACATGATTTTCCACTATAATCCATTCTGCTTAGTAGGACAAAAGTCAATTTCTTTTGTGCAACCAAGAACCCTGTTTGCACAGAAATGATCACTAGTAGCGAACTATAACATGGATGCACCATCAAAGGGGCAGAATCCATGTCATTCATCTGTCTAACTGAGGGTGAACAATCTTTAAAATCTTAGTCAATTTATGAATGAAATTTAGATTTGTTTGATTGTAGTAGGCAAAATTGCAATAGCTAATTAAGTTATTTCCTATGACCATCTGGAAAGAAACTCTACTCTGTGGCCATCATACTATGTGGTTGCCAGTTGAGGTCACATTTATGTGTTCTAGTCTCCTCTAATTATGGTCTTGGAATTGACTCTATATATGTCAGTGAATGAGATTTCAGATGTTCCAGCCCATAGCCATAGTAGATAACCTTCAAGAATTCCTTGTTGGGGCAGTAGACATCAAAGAGCAGAGCAAAGTCATCTTTACTGCCCATCTGAATTATTTACTAATAGAATCTATGACCACAAAAAAGTGATAATTTTAAGCTAAATAGTGGGTTAACTTTTTTTATTTTGCAAAGAATATACAAACTATGTCAATTCAGTGGCTAATGGAATACTTAAATGCCAGTCGGAAAGATCAGGATTCACATTTTGTGGAAGAATTTGGTAAGTTGAAGAGTTATAACTTCTTGTAAAAAACCCAGAATATATTCTTGAAATAAACCCAGAATATATTCCTAGAAGGTTATATGTTCACCACAAATCCTGTAGTATAGATACGGTTACCTTTTCACTAGATATAGGTAGGTTGGTAAAGTGAAGAGAGAAGAGAGAGAGAGAGAGAGAGAGAGAGAGAGAGCACCTTTCTTAGCAATGCCAGCAAATCCATGAGCCAAATGTTTATCATGTAGGGAATAAACAATGAGACAATGGCCCTTTAGTAACATGGAGTTTTCACCAGTGACCATCTGGCTACAGCCTTTATAAATATTCCATTTCTAGCATCAGTAATTGATCTTGGGCTCCTGAAAAGTGTTTTACAAAGAGAGAACAAAAAACTATTTGTTATCAAATTGTCAATGCAGGAAACATATTTTTCTTATTGCTTTAGTTGTTCACTCTAGATTTATTTCTGTATGATCCTTTTTCTTTGTCATTACACTCTACGTGGATAATCTTGTTGCAT
This sequence comes from Uropsilus gracilis, assembly GCA_004024945.1. Taxonomy (NCBI): domain Eukaryota; kingdom Metazoa; phylum Chordata; class Mammalia; order Eulipotyphla; family Talpidae; genus Uropsilus; species Uropsilus gracilis. The sequence goes on from PVHY01016417.1 coordinate 30,243, forward strand.
GACTATGACATCCTTTGCAAAATAGCCTCAGCTTAAAGAAACAAGTAAAGCATTATCTGAATGTTCAAGGGATTCGTTGATGTTATTGTATACACCATACATAGAAGGTACTAGTCATAAATGATTTAACTAGAATTTGAAGTTCTGTCCTTCAGAATATGGCTTAGCCTTAATGGAGTTGTCTTCCCCTTTGACCAGAATATACAACTCTGGAATCCTTCACATTCTTTGAAGACCAGAATCCATGATTCTGGTTTTCAAAACTGATTTGGAAGTTCTCAGGACTACACTTAATAACTTTCATTGTTTACTTTCTGTCTTTTCAATGTTGGATTTTAGAAGAATAGCAATGAAACAACAGAAATTCTACTGAATTAGTAGGTAAGGCTATAATAGTCAATTTTTATTTTCATGCCCTATGTAAGCAGGCAAAAAACAAATCAAAACAAACAAAAACCAAGAGGGAAGATTACATTTATTACTGTGTTATTATGACAGTTTTCCTAAGAAAAGGAGAAAAACTGCCACATTTGTAAATAGGAAGGGAATGTCAGTCTCCTGCAGCCTAACTTAAGTTAGACCACCATGATACTCAAATCCTTCATGACACTGGACTTAGGACATAATCCACTAACATTCATGCTATGGGTGATTTGATGGTGGGTATACTAGGGGAGGAGCAACAGTATAAGCCAATGTTAACTCATTTTAAAAAATGCATTTGAAATAAAATATTATCACCAGTTAAAAAACATCGAAAGAAAAGATTCAAGCTGAAGGTAAAGGAATGTGTACTCAAGGAGAGGAGTCATAAAATCAGTTAAGATCTCAGCTGGAGAACAAAACCGGTAGTACCTACACTTCCTTGTCCTAAATTGTGTGGCTTTGTTGATTTGCTATTTATTTGTTTACAATCAAGTGTCCTAAGACAGTTTCATATTTGTTTTGATTTTTTTTCTGAAAAATAATACAAAAAGCAATCTAAGTTATAACTATTGGAATAATAAAAATTTGCATTTACCTAAATTAAATTATATTACTTAAATGAATTATAGGTCTATGAAGTAGTAGTCTGTTTCAAGTAAAAAAAAATTGGCTTTGAAAATTTCAAGACTTTATTTGATTTAAATATTTCATCAGGTAGTGATTAAAGCACTGTTTTTTGTTGTTGTTGTTGTACAGACTGTACCTGGGATATTATTATCAAAACTATTTCTTAGCTTCACATAAAATTTTCCCTGTACTGTTAATCATAAGAATGACACTTCCACTAGTCTCCACCATTAAGCCAAACCCCTTTCTTAAATATTCTTGATAATAAAGCAACTGAATCTGAAAACAGAGTATCACTGCTCCAGTGTAGTAAATTCAGTAACTTTTTGTTGAGGGAAAGAGAGTTAAAATATAATTCTAAGCATTTTTCTTTCTTGGAGAACTAGAGCTCCAAGATATTTAATATATTAAGATAATATAAATATTTTGAATTTTCAAAAATGATAAGTAGCTCTGGAATGAAAATAAGCATTTTCTAAGTGTTAAAATTACTTGCGATAGGATAGGAAAATAAATTCCTGAACGACAGACGCTTTGGGTCATGCAGAAAATAATGTAATGACTTGAGGTTGCTGCAGGCTTTCAAAGCAAATTGATAGTTATGTAAAAATATCATTTCAGTGTTTACAGAATCATTTATCACAGAAATGCTTTCAATTAAGATCCTAAAATGATTTACTACGGACACTTTAAATATATACAAACATTGCCACATACATTAAATATGATGTATTTGAATGTTACGTTGGGCAGTGTGCCCCTGTTGATTCATATGGAAACCACAGAAGTTTCAGTGATTACTCTCCTTTTATTAATGTAGGTGTCATATTTTCATGAGACTCATTTTGTAAATCAACGTTAATGTACCATTTTAAAGACTGAAGTAGAGTTTTCAAAATGTGATAGCCTATTTATACGATACATGTACTGTTTTGAACTTAACTTAAAATACGGATTACTTAAAATACAACATATATTTAAATAAATCATTTTCCCATGCTAGTTGTTTGTGTTTATCAACTTATGAGTTGTCTGTTAAATGCTATTTTTATAGTGGTTTTCTATTTTAGTATAAACATAATTAAAACAGTAGGTTGGTTCATAACTCTTGTCTTTTGAATTTCTTAGTAGTCACACAATTTTTTTAGCCCCTGTAATTTATTTATATCCAGATATACAGCAAAAACAAGTTTGGGCAGATTACTGAGAGTTTTTTCATAAAGGAGGAGTTAAATATTTATAGAATTTTAAAAGTGTCTCTAAACATGGTAAAGGAAAAATAAGAGTGAAAAATTAAATGAAATAGGGATAATGTCTAAAAACGTACACTTAATAGTGATGAGCCACAATTTTGGCTCCAAGCGCTCCAACACGGAGATATTCCTTAAATAGCTTGGGGCTGTCTTCACCAGGAAGCAAAAAAACAGTCTAAATGACCTTGAGGCTATTCAGCCCTGCTTAGTAATGTGTAAGAAGACAGTAAGCAGACCATGCTTTGCACAGATTTGCTACTAAGAAACTGCAGAAATGGAAATTTTGCACAGACTCATGTTATAAATGTACTAGCTCAAGTATCATAAATGTTTTGTTTTTTCCCAGGAAAACCTGACTCCTTGTATAACAGGAAACGAATACAATTATTTCTCTTATGCATTTAGAATTTTTAATATTGCATTTTCTGATGAATCCGTGTACATTAATGTGGGACCAACCTTTATTATCAGTATCACAGCAGCAGACAAATGCTATGTATGCACGGATATTTTCAGGGAATGGACTCAATACATATAAAGCTCAAACTTGTATGGTATTTAGCCAAATTTATACTTATGTGTGTGTGTGTGTGTGTGTGTGTGTGTGTGTGTGTGTGTATTAAGTGCTTTGGGGCAACAATATACTTAGGGGAAGAAAATGTTTCAATATAAAAAACTCAGAAAAGAAATAGTAGTAACACATGATGGGAGTATAAAAATCATAAGTCAATAGACATCTAGCTAGTTTATTATTTTTTGAATTGAATAAGTTTTGTTTACATTTGCCTTTTGGGTGTTCCTCCCCCCTACTCCACCCCCCCCCCCATCTCTCCATCTCTTCTTTCACTGCCATTTATTGTTTAATTTTTAGTCCCTTAGGTTCTTCCTCTTCTTTCCTGTAGCAATGTCCTTTTGTCCAGTGTGGACGTGATTTCCTGGGACACAGTGGCCTGTGCTTAGTTTTTCAAGAGTCTTTTTGCTGCTGGCCCCCAGTTCACACATGATTGTGTTCTTTCAGTGCCTCCTCCTTCTTTCTGGTTGGCTGCTCCGGCCCATCTTCTGTTATATTTTGCTCCTTCTTTGTTTTGTAGTTCTGGTTGCTGGTGTTGGGAGACTGCCAAAGTTTGTACACCCATTTTTTTTTTTTTTTT
>PVHY01016418.1:0-23507 GCA_004024945.1 Uropsilus gracilis
AAGTCAAGGAAAGAGCTCAGGCCAGAGGTTGGGGTGTGTGTGGTCTTTGGTCAGTCTCTCAGCACAGCTCTCTGATATGCAGACCAAAGTTTAGTGTCACTGTGTGGAAACCCTAGGGAGGGACCAAGAACCCCAGGTACCAATCTGAGATAGAAGCAAAGGTCCTCCTTGGTTCTGCGCATTAAGATAAGGTTCACAAAAAAGATGCTTAGCATACTCCTGCAAAGAGGGCCATACTGAGTCAAGAGCACGATAGCACAGGCAAACACAGTGCCCAATTCATACCTTCCCTCCTGCCATTGCCCCTGTGGGGAAGGCTCATGGGCAGCTACCCAGGGATAAAGAAAACTGCTGCTGAGAGCAAGGCTTAGGACAGCAAGGTACAGGTAGGCCCATGTGGCCACTGACAGAGTGAGTTCAACTTCACAACCCCCAGGTCTCTGTTGTGGACACAGATTTTGTAATTAAACGCTTGCACAGGGAGAGGGCTAGGTTCAGAAGGTCAATTATAGTGCCCATGAGCCCCACTAATGGAAAGGGCACCAAGGAAGAGACCCAGGGCCCAAAAGTCCTCTAGGCTGGGATTGGGAAGACCCCGCCTCAGGGCCCAAGGGCACCTTGAGGTTTCCTTTTCTTGCGCAGACAGGAGGTCACATAGCGCTCTAGTTCCCGCAGAGTGGATGGCTTCAGGGTCTCAAAGTCGATCTCAATCTCATCAGGATTGGAGTTTTTGAGTGAGGGTTCCCTGGACTGGATGATGTGTACCACTCGGCCCAATTTCTCGCCCGGGAGCTTGTTGATGTCCAGGCTGAGTTGCCGTTTCTCCTCATATGACATAGGCTTGCACTTGTCCTCTTCCTCAGACTCATAGGCAGGTGGGGGCTTGCTCTTCATTGGCGCTGGCTCCTTCTTGCTGTAGAGGAATAGATGCAGACATCATTAGAAGGGAGGTTCCCTAAGGAAGCTAACACCCAGTTCCTCCACCTGTGCCCCAACTGGGGATGGGGGGGCGAGAGGGGTGTGAGAAGAAGAGGTCCTTGCCCCACCCCCACTTGGCTGTCTTCCCACACCAATCACACTAAATTACTTATTGTCTTCCCTCTCACCAAACAGGGTAGTGTCCAAGGCTCATTCTAAAGGTCCCTTTCTCCCTATCCAAGGAAGAATAGGGTGGGGGAAGGCAGACAGGCACAGACCTCAAGGTGCTGTTGCTGTTGTTTTTCTTTGTCTTTTTAGGAGGAAGTTCCTTGGCTTTGCTTTTCTTATTCTCCTCTACTTCCTCTTTCTTTTTGTGCTTTTCTTTTTTCTTTTCCTTCTTGTCTTTCTCCTTTTTCTTTGGTTTATTCTGCTGGGGCTGCGAGAGGGCTGCAAGCTGCTCGTGCACGGCTTTGAGCTGTGAACCAGAGAGGCAATACATTTCACCCATCACCCTTAGTGGACCCAGGTGCCAAAGGTTCAGGGATGAGGAATTCAGGAAGGTAGAAGGGCAGAAAGGCAGACATGTGACAATGAGGGCCTCATAGCTGGCTTTATAGAGAGGAGCAATCAGTAGAGATGGACATTTTGGGTTAGTCTCCTTCCTGACACCACAGGACCTAGAAGCCTTGCTTTCATCCAGAGAATGGCCCTACAATGCTGACCCCCCTTCCCACCACTGCACATCTGTGTGACCAACATGCAGGAGATGTGGCAAGAGGGGGCCAGTGGAAATACTGCTCTCAATGGACCCAGAAACAAGGATATATTGTAAAGACCTTTACTGAGACTACCCTCTGTGGCCCATGGAATCAGGAAGACTGGAGTGGAGCCAACCCATCCCATACCTGCTCCTGGAGTTCAGCCAGTCGCTGGGCCCGCTCCTCCTCAGAGTCATCAGTGGAGCTGTCACTGTCTGTGGAGCTATCACTGCTGCTGTCGCTGGACGAGGGTGGGGCCACAACCTTAGTGGGGGGTGGCACTGCGGGGGAGGACACCGCCACCACAGGCTCCTCAGGCTCATCTGGCATCTTGGCAAAGCGCATCTCGAACACATCCTGGGGGGAAGCCATGCCCATGAGCGGGCCGTGGCCCAGCATCACCATGAGGACCAGAGAGGGTAGACTGTTGGAGAGTCCCCTCCCAGCTCTCCCAATGCGCCTCTCTCAAATCACACTTTGAAGAGAAAGGTGCTCTGATGTGGCCTGGTATCTGATGTGCCCAGGAGGCAGTCAGCTGGCTGAGGACAGCAGTGAGCTGAGGGAAAGACCCACAGAAAGAGTGCCCTGAAGCTCTGCACATCCCAAGGGAACCTTCTGAAGGCCAGGCTGGCTTCTGGACACTGGGACCCAACAGTGAACACAGTAGGAGGTGCTGTCCACCTCCAGTCCACATTCCGGCAATAGCAGGTAGAGTCTGCAGTTTCAAAGAAAGCAGTTCAGGCAGAGACAATAGCGTGTGCAAAGGTCCCATGGTGGGATTGTGCCCAGCAAAAAACACAGTCAGTGAGGTGGCTGTGTTCTGTCTATAGCAGGCCTATGTCTGTGTCTGCTCCCCATTTCTCACATCACCTTTAGGGCAGACAGCTGAGCAAAGTCATGCCATTGGGCAGAGGTGTTTTCAGGTATGCCAGGCAAGGTGAGGAAGACAGTGTAGTGGATATGGGGCATTGGTGACAAGTTACATGGGAAGGAGACAACCCTGTGAAGTATAAGTTCTACTTTAGGAACCAGGAGTTAAATGACACTGTGTGGAGTCACAAGTATGCCCTAGACCAGGTGTGAGGAGAGGAGACATATGGGAGGGATGATGACCCTTGCTGCCTAAGCAGAGGAATGGGGAATGGGGTTCGAGACAGTAAAAGGGTCTTCAATAGAAGCCCCAGCAGTGAGCAAAGGCTGCCTAACCACAGTATTTTGGATGAAGGAGGCTCCCCGAACTGGTTCACATTAGTACCCAGAGAAGAGTCAAGATTGTTGCTCAGAAACAGTGGGCAGGCTAGAGGAGTGAGCCTGAGAAAGGGTCAGGACCCCACAAAGAGAGGAGGCAGCAGGCAGGGTCAAGCAAGCATTCAGTGGGAGCTGCCAGACAGCATCACCCTTGTCATAAGGACATTCCTGGTCGCTCCTCCAGGCGGTAGTTGTTACGAAAATGAAGGTTGTGGCATCTACCCTCCCCAAGATCCCAAGATCAAGAGCAAGCAAGAGAAGACTAAGCAGGATTGGTTGGGAAGGCATCACAGGGTCTGCAGCATAGGGGTTGCCAGATTCCTCATGCCAATTGCATAAGCATCATCCTCCAGTCTGCTCCAGTACCAGCTGAGGGCATCTGGGAAACAAAGTTAGTTCTAGTGCAGGAAACCTTCCCAAGTAGTTGAGACTAACTCATACCTGTAGGATACCTGCTCTGTGATAAATAGGAATGATCCTGTTCTCCAGGGACATAAACAAGTAGCAGCGGAAGATCTTTTAAGTACTCAAAATGATGCTGAGCCCACAGGACCTGAGATCTATGAAGGGGAGCTGAGAACTAGCAACTGGCAGACAAATGCTCCTGTAGCAATCCAGGTAGGATGCATCAACATGGGATCAGGCAAGAAGTCAGCAAACCTAATAAGTTGTACTAGGAAAAGTGGCACCTAAGGGAGAACAGTGAACATCAACAGCTGCACCTATTGGAAAACCAGCAGCTCTTCTGCAGGTGTGCCCAAATCTCCAGCACACTCTGAGAATCTGGGTTGCATGTACATTCTCAGCATTAGCAAAGCACAATGATTTCAGAACAAGTATCTCCTTCCTTTCACTAGAAAGTTGAACAGCATTTGCTTAATTGGGTAGAGCCAAATTCATGGGGGAACCATGTCCTCATTCCGTTTAGTAAAACAGATGTTGGGGTGCTGGGAGTTCTAATGTCCAAAGATCAAATCCCTCACCCCCCAGCAAAACAGCCACTAGTAGAGCACAGCTGGAGCTCTTGGGGGAAGCCCTTTGGTTAAAATTTGGCTTCCCTTTAGACAAGGCAGAAACTGCCCAGGGGCCTGATCTGAAAAAGGGCAAAGAACACAAGTGGGGGAGGCCCACCTGGTGCTGGGGGGGAGGGGTAGCCACGAGAAGAGACTCAAGACACACATAACGCAGGATCTAACACAGTATAACGCAGGATCTAACAGTATCCCAGGGTATATAACAGCTTGAAAACATTTTCTTTGCTGTATAAAAATAACTGCATACCACCTTGAATTTGCATGTTTTCTCAAAATGAAACTGACAATCCACACCAGTACCAACCTTCCAAAATATTTTTTCACTTCACAACAGATCACAGAGTAGAAAGTAGTACCACCCGTAGCTCTATGTTCACCAGCTGCGTTGGGACACTCAACCCAAGCTGCCCTCAGGCTCCTAAGGAAGCTCCAGTGTAGAGGCTCCTGACTTTTTTGTGAGTATGGCTGTCAGGCAACAGATACGGGTTTTCTAAAAGCCTGGAATTTAGAGGCTGGAAGAAGAAAACACAGTAGGATGATCCCTTTCCATATCACTTTCTGGGTAAATTCCACACTTTGGTCATAGCTTAATCAAGAAAATATTGGTCCAAACAACCATCATGGAAGGGGAAAAAAAAACCAAAAAGTGGAAAGTGGGGGTGGCCTCATTCATTCCCCTTCCCCACAGGATCAGCTAAACCATACTGGCCCAGGAGTTTAGAGACAAAGAAGCTGAACAAATCCTAAAACGCCATAAACAGAGCAACTGGCCTTCAGATGAGAAGCCCATACAGAAAGTTTTCCATATTAATTCTGTTGAAGCAGACACACCTAGCAATGAATACTTTCAGTAACATGGCAGCACATCCTGAGGTGGGCAAAGTAGGCTGGGAATAGAGGAACCCACACAGGCAGTGCTTGCATATGAAGTAGGCCCCTCTTGAGGGCCCAGATTAGCATTTGGAGTCATTTTGTTCAGAAGCCCAAAATAACAACCTTTGGTGCTGGCAGTGAACTGGTTTTGGTTTAGCTGTTTGCTTGAGGGCAAACAAAGGTCATGGATCTCAGTTGGGCAAAGCCTCTTTAGTCCTTAGGAGATTTCTAAGCTATAGTTTCATGTACACACTGGCCACCTTGTGGCCATGTATGAGAACTGCAGTAAAATTATAAAGCCTGAACTCCAGAATGGGAAATGCAAAAATAAATGCAAGGGCAATCTTAAATGAAAAGATGGCATTCTCGCCAACAATTCGGAAAATTGAGCAATAATTAAAGGGATGAGGCAGGAAATAATAGTTAATGAAAACCATTAAAGTAACAAGTAACCAGGTCCACACCACTAAGCATTTTCCTGCCTCAGCAGTTTCAGGGCCTACTCTTTGAACCAAAGGCATTCCATGACCCAGATATGGGCCAACTCAAAAAGAAAAAAAAAAAAGGGTGACTGTGAAGCTAACAAAGTTGGGAAGTAGGTGGGTAGCAGGGTTCAGGCTACCTTCTGTCTGGCATAGACCCAAAGGCTTTGTAATGCCTTGCCTCTATCCTGAAAGCACTCACAAAAGCCTAGGAAAGCCAGGTATGAAGAACCCTGTCAAGTATATAAAGTGGGGGTCTAGGCAGGATATGTAAACTGGACTTGAGCTTTAGCCACAGTACCTGCTCCTGATAATGACAGATGACCCAGTCCACTCTAAACCCAAAGCAGGAGTAACTCAAGGTCTTGGACCTTGAGGCTGGGAATTTTTACACTATACTTGTAATTTTATTTTATTTTTTTGAGGTGTTGCTATTTTTGCCTGTGGAACCGCAGGCTCATGTTGCCCATTGTACCACAGACTCAAGCAATCCCCAGCCTCAGCTTCCCAGGTAGATGGGATTACAGGTGCACGCCACCACGCCCAGCTATTTTGTGGGACTAGGTCTTACTGTGTTGCTCCAGGCAGAACTCGAACCGCGATCTCTAGACCCCGCCACGACTCCATAAGCTGTTGCTTACAAGCACGCGCCACCATGCCCGGCTATACTTGCAATTTTAAAGATTAAAGAAAAAGCAAATTATAAAAGCATTAGATACTGAATTTACTTTCCATTATTTTTACCTCTTATCTATCCAGAAACCACTACTGAAATCTGGGTATTTTCCTTTTGCTTTCTTTAAAAAACAAAACAAAACAGAGGGTGGGCATGGTGGCACATGCCTGTAGTAAGCAGCAGCCCAGGAAGCTGTGGCCAGGACCAGGGATCGTGGTTCGAGTTCCACCAGGGGCATGTAGTGAGACCTAGTTCCAAAAAAATACAGCTGGGCGTGGTGGTGTGCACCTGTAATCCCAGCTACCTGGGAAGATGAGGCTGGGGATTGCTTGAGTCTGTGGTACCCCAGGCAACATGAGCCTGCGGTTCCACAGGCAAAAATAGTGAGACCTAGTCTCAAAACAAAACAAAACAAAACAAACAAACAAAAAGCCCCTACACAAACAAACAAAAACAGAGGTTCACATTTATCTGTAAACTGTTCCCTTTCTATCCATGTGTGTACTTAAGAATGTGTACCACTGAGGATTCATCTTGGAAGGGGGCCACATGGCACATCTAGAACATTTTACAAACAGCCACTCTGCAATTAAATGACAATTTCAAAGTTCTGTTTATGAAATGAAGGAAATTCTGTATCTGTATGTCAGCTGACTGCTAGACAAAATGTCTATTTGACTAAAGTGTTCCCTGCCGATGTGAGATAGGTTTATTCTGATGATGAGAGTGGGTCACACATACCAAGTGTGCTCCTCTGATCAAGGACAATCAAATGCAAGTGAAAGGCAAGAGGACTGCAGCGGGATACCTCAAAACAAAATACCTAGGATCAAAACCAAAACCAACACCAACCATGCAGCTTTAATTATAATCAAACATTCCCACTGTAAAACATATTATCTTGATTTGAGTTCACTCTTCCAAAGTAGTATCATGCGAAAGTATGTGGCAGACATAAAATCAGCCAAAGCCCATAGAGGCTTGGTTCACCCAGAACCCCACTTGCTTTCCAGAAGGTCAGGCATCACACCCTCCCCACAGCCTCACCTGTAGTTTCCGGGCCATTGCCACCACCTCATGGTCAGGAGGGTTGTACTTGTAGCAGTTGGAGAACATCAATCGAACATCAGCACCAAATTCCTGAGCGTCGCGATACTCACGGGCCTCCAGTTTAGACTGGAAAGACAACATAGGTCCTGGTTAGCTGTGTGTGTCTGTGCACTGAAGGACAAAGTAGCAGCAGGTAAGGCTGCCTGGATGAGCCCTGGGTTTAACCCAGATCCTAGAGGGAGTGGAGTCTTCACCCTGATTCTTATTTTTAGACAAGGAGACACCACAGCAAGTCTCAGTGCTAGAACTACACAGAGCTGAGGCAGAACTATAGGGAAAGGGCTGGATACTAACAGTACTAACCTGGTGTATGTGTCTTAATGACACAGGACAGGATAACTGTCAAAAGAAATACAGCACTGCGCCCTGCTCTGCCTGTCCCATGATGGGGCAGGCTTTTACCATTCTCTGGGACTTAGATGCAAAAACATTTTAAGTAAGCAAAATTCTTTTTTGGTCTTATAATACTATATTTGTTGTGTATCTTCTGCATCAAGGCCCTCTCCATGACAAAGCCTAACAGTTATCAGACCCTACACACCCTAGGACCTGCCTCATGTAAGGTGCTTATGGTCACAAAGAACCACGGTCACAGAAAGTTCATTCTCAGAAGAAATGCCACTTGACCAAAAATGCCAGCATGCTGCCTCAGAGGATGTCCCAACAACTTCCAGCAGAGGGTGCTGGGTGCCTCTGGGCTAGTGAGAAAGTACGCTGCTCTTAGGTCAGTTTCAGGGAACCCCAGGCCATCACCGCCCATGGACAGTCTACTGGACAGGTCCCAAACTTTTCCTGTTCCCAGAGACCCTCCAGACCCTCCGCTCAGGGGTACATTTGTTCACCTTGATTGTGCTCATGTCCATGGGGTGCTTGATGATGTCACAGTAGTCGTGCAGGCCCAGTGCCTCCACATCCACGGGCTTGTAGAAGGGCCAGGCATAGGCAGCGTGCTTCTTGGCAAACATTTCCTTGAGTATGCCACTGCAGCACTTGAGCTGTTCTGAGACCTTGCTGGTCTTATCTGGTGCTGGGTGTTGCTGTGAGTCGGGCACGTCCTTCTTCGGGGGTTTCACAGGCCGGCTGCTCTCCCGCCGGGGGCCTACCTTGGTGGCCTTGGGCTCCGGGGGCAATGAGGGTGGCTCATGAATGGGGTCGATGGTGGTGGGGGTGGTGGTGTCCGCTTTCCTCTTAACCCCCTTCTTTGTCTGCCGAGAGCACAGGCGCGACAGGCACAGTCAGAGGTAGTGCCCGCACAGCTGGCCCTCAGGGGCACTCCCGGAGTCAGGTCCTTTCTAGTATACCAATACTCACAGGGAATGGGGCCCACAATTCCACAGGTGAATGACCGGTAATAGGGACAGCCTGTCTCACCACTCCGCTCTCAGCTGGAATGGGAGGGACCCTACCAGTAGCAGGATAAAAGTAACTAACTGAGGAGAGATCTGAATCAGAGGTCAAAGAAGGCATCTGAAGTATATAGATTGCTACTCAAGACTAAAGTAGGTCTCTCAGAGTCAGTCCTGCTACTTTGGCCATCAAGTAGGAGGCATATTTACTCAAAGCACATCTGCACACAGGTACAGACTGACTGAGAAACGGAAGAGGCAGCAACCCCTGGGAGTCAGGCCCAGACCATGGGATCTTTGGGTCAACAATGATCTGCTCAGAAATACCAATGGTACCCCAGGCACCAGGTCTGTACAAAACATCAATGAAGCCAGACTCCCCTGCGAGTCTTACTGTCCTGGGACAGAAGAGGAGTTGGTAGAAGGGGCAGGAGCATTCAGTACACACAGGATGCTCACCTTCACAGGCTGTGGGGTGGCCGCGATGATGGGCGGGTGGCTCTGTACGGGTTGAGGGGCTGGAACAGGTGGGGGTGGTGGTTGGGGGGTCACCGGTGGGGGCGTCTGAAGTGGCTGGGGGGGTACCACTGTCATGACAGGGGTCTGCACGATGAGGTCCGGGGTGACAGCAGGGAAGGAGTGAGGTGTGGCCTGCACAGGCAGAGGGTTCTGCTGAGGGGTCTGGGTCTGTGGAGGAGTTGATGCTTGCGTTGTGTTTGGTACCGTAGAGACGCCGGGTTTTGCTGTCCCTACCAATCATAAAAAGGACAGTTGATTAGTTGCTGTCTGATGTACACTGGCTGACTTTATGGGGACACTGCCACATGTAGTAAACACAAATTTGCGTAGGTATGGCATAGTTGCCACCATGACCATATGCCTAAGAGACAGAGCAACATGCACACCATGGACCTTGGCTAAATCAGCCCACCTGCCTGAGGGATTTTGAGAGTAGTGACACATTGCATTCTGTACTTCCTGGGGTGTCCTGACTCTAGTCCTGATTAGGGTGTAAGACCCCTTTTCAGAAGCACTTAAGAGGCTTGAGCTAAAGCAACAGGAGACAAATACTGAGAGTCTAAGACTATAGATGGAGCTCAAAATGCTCCCTGGAGGCTTTCAGGCAGGGCTGTCCTAACTCCCAAAGCACTCACTGCCTTCTAAATGTCTCCAGCAGGGGGCAGGCATTGACAAGTCTTGGCTAAGGTTCTGGAATGTGGTAAGTCCTGACCTCCCAAGACCCATAGGGAAGGCAGGGTCACTGCATCTGTGCAGATAAGTTCACAAAGAGCTGTCATGAAGCATCACCAGTCAAACCCAAAAGGAGATTATGACCAGAGATCAGATGTACATGGTTGGGTTTGACCTGCTCACAGGTATAGGACCTGAGACCCTGACCTGGACTGTTCTCTGCTCCCATGCACACTGACTGCAATAAAAAGAACAGCACCCTATAAATGCAGCCTTCACTTGGGGAGGATGGGCTCCTTCTGGTACCCCAAGCAGCAAGGTTGAGATTCTGTTAAGTTTCCCAGTTCTCTTTCCACAGGAAATACTCTTGAGCTTCCCCTAAGAAATGGAAGAGAGAAAACTGGCCCACATTTCCTCCATGGGCAGGCCAAACACCTGGTTCCAGGGAGTGAGGGCAGGGCTCCTAGTTTTAGGGAAAATGGATACCTCTTAGCGGATACAGTACCAGCTTTCCTTGGCTAGCCCTTAAGACCAGTTTTGGTTACCCCTCAGCACTACAGGGGCATCTGGCAGGTCCTCTGCTCCCATGAAGCCACCAGGTGGGAAGACAGGAGAGAGCAAACAACTCAGCCATGTGTCACTTTGCAACCATCACCCTTCTTAAGCTTTGAGCTGTGGATGGTAATATATAGAAGGCATGGACAGAAACATTTCATTGAGTAGAGCCATTCTCCACCAGCTGCCTTGGGAGCTTATGTCAGGTGAAGAGAGGAGGGTGAGAAATGTGCAGAAGTAAGACTAGTAGCTGAGTGTGCAAACGCAGGCATCACTCAGACACAAGCACATGAAGATAAACAACAGATGCTGAGTTGCTAAGATGGTAAAACTAGTTTAAATTGCCTGCAGTCAGTTTAATTTCTTCCAAACAGAAAGGCAAAGATTTTCTATGGCACTGCAAAGGTAAAAAATTCAAACAACTTAAAGTGCTTTGAAAAATTACACTTTTTAACTGAAGTCCATCAAAATAGACCCAATTATTTCCACTTGGGGGAAAAGTCCAATGTAATCTGCTAGGGCAGGTCCACCAGTGAACCTGGCTGCACCTTGTTCAAACAGCAGCCAGTATTGATCTTCTCAACACTCCTAATCCTTCACTAGAGGTTTCTGGAGGGGGGTAAAGATTGGGAAGAAATAAAACCAATGCCCTTGACATTTCATTGCAGAGTAAACAGTGGTAGAAGGTAACAACTGCACTCTACCTGTTTCTTTTCTCCCACGTCCTCTTCCTTTTGCCTGGACTATCATGATCTCAGTTTCTTCTGTGGGTAGTTCATTGATTTTCTGCAAGAAGAGCTTCTCCAGAGCTTCTGCCATTAAGACGATGTCATCTCCAGGCTGGAAGAGGAGATAAGCATGATGAGGGTCGGAAACCCTTCCCACCTTTCATCTTTGACTCAAAGATCAGGGCCTGTCCCAACCTGAAACCCAAAGGGCCAAAAGGAAATGGTTTCACTGCCCGATACCACTAAGGTTTGGGTGCCTGAGGCAGCAGATGGCCACCTACTGTCATTCTGTCTGCTACTCCCCTCCACCCTCCCAACCATTGTAGTTCTGGTCTGTCTAAGAAACCAAGCAATGCCTTAAAGCAGTAAGAAATATCACTGTCAGGGCCTTCCCTCGCCACAGTTCAAATTGACCAGAAATATTTGAATTACAGTTTTTGCCAGACATGCCAGCAGGGCTCCAACAATGATCCCTGGGACCTGGGCAATGCCAGCCTTGCAGTGCCTATAGGTTCCCACTCTGTTGCCTTACCTGTAATATGCTGTTCCCAGAAGAAATTCAAGGCAAAAAAGTAGCCAAGCTCTCCTACAATTGTCTCATCTCTACACCCTTTCACTTAAAACTGAGAGGTGAAGGTTGATACGTCCAGAAATAGCAAACTTCAAGAAGCTCACCTACCCATCTCTTCTGGGCAATTTTACCATGACTAGGAGAGGTCAAAAACTGAGTTCTATATGGGGTTTTCCTCCAGGGCCATTCTATTTTGTAGGGGTTGGTTTCAATCGTATCTGTTGGTCTGAACTGCAAACAAATGATCTGGCTTCATGGCACAGTTGAGTCAAAAGGTTTGGCTATGTGGTTAAGTGACCTTCAGGTCTACATGTAACATCAGGGTACATGTGATTCTATGGCCACTAGCTATCAATGGTTGAGTCCACAGCTTCAGATGCAATAGGCCTCTGCCCCTCATGTGCTGTCCCCCACTAACATTTCTACTTGTGTATACCACCTTTGCACGACCACATTTTAGTAGGCTACTTTCTGACACTTTATGTCATCCAAATAGATGGGTATAGTTCTCATACTTCCTCCACCAGACATGCTCAAGAGCCAAAATCCCCAGGGCAGCAGAAGCACGTACTTCAAGCCAAGGAGGTTAGCTTAGAAGTGAAAATGAGCCCAGCAACCCCACCCAGCAAAAGCAATATACACAGGTAAAACCCCAAGTCCCCTTATCTCTCTGCCTCTAATATCTTCTCCTCAGACTCCAATCCACCAGCTCCCACCCTGCCCAGGGTCTCCAAACATCTTTTCCCCACCATCCCTCCCCAGGGCAGTCAGATAGCCACTCCACCTCTCACCTTATTATAGATGTAACAATTTGTAAACATAGTGTTGAAGTCCTGGATACATTCCTGAGCATTCCAGTAATAGTTGTTTTCCAAGCGCTTCTTTATTGTTCCCATATCCATAGGCTGTTTAATGATTTTATAGTAATCCTAGAGAGCAGAGAGAGCAAAGGGCTGTTTAATCCTAGAGAGCAGAGAGAGCAAAATTTCACAAGGCATTCAGGTTAATCTGATGATCTCACTTCAGGTCACTCCACCGGTATAGGAAAGAGGCCCAGTAAGTGATCTAAAGGGAAATCCCAGGGTAAAGTGAATCAAGGAAGGGTTCTCAAATGTTGTGGAGCAATTTGGAGGAAAAATGTCTGAGTCTACCAACTGCCTTGTCTGGGAAAAGTTTTCTTTACTGAGATTTTTAATAAATAAAATATTTTTATTATTAAAATGCCCTTTTAAAATAAAAAAATTGGGGAAACAATGCTTTTTAGAAAGCTGTACTTATCCAGTAAAATAACTGCAGTAGTTTTAATTTCTAACTACCATTTGAAAATTTATGTTCATAAATGCAAAATGTTACAAAACTAGCACTCATTTGCCTTTAAGAACTGGATTCCTTAAAGAACCTTGGGGTACACAGGATAATAACACTAAGGATCCATTAGTATTCAGATACAGTGGAATGACAACCAGTTTAAGCATGGAGAATGTGGACAGTCTTCAATAGCTTCTCAGTAAAAAAACTGATGTCTCAAAGCCCTTCAAATCAAAGCACGCTATGGCCATAGAGCTTTGTTCTAACATCTAAATTTTATCTATTTCTTTCTTTTAAAACCTCTTCTAAAACCAAACATTTAAAAAAAACCATAAAAGGAAACACTCAGGTTTCTAGGTCAAATAAGCACAATGGGCAAGGGGATCATCATATAGTGGCCCCAGAGACCTGCATTCTGAGGTCAGCACTCCTATGATTAGACTCAATTGGAGCATCAGAACCAAGTCTCAACTTGAGACTGAAGGCAGATGGGCAGGCTGGAGGTAGACAATAATGGGAAGGTGAGCATAGGATGTGAAGTTTTAAGTTGCTCTGACACCTATGAGACAAATAACCAAGGCCATCATTTTATAGGTAATGTCTGACACAGATCACAATATTTTCTTGTCTGGGCAAGGATTATAAACTCATGCGCAGAACCCTGGTCAGGAGCCATGAAGTAGACTCAAACCAGATTTTCTATCATGAGGTAGACTCAAACCAGGTTTTCCATATCATATTGTGCTCTGACCACCTTACTCAAGAAAACCAAGCGCAGATAACATCTTCCCCCAGCGGAACCTTAAACTTCTTACTATTCTATGGTCAACAGTCTCTTAGAAAGATGGCCAGTGCTTTCCTTAGCCAGTGTGTTAAATGGTGCAAGGGCAAACAGGACAGTGGTAGAAGATGTAGTACAGGGGAGTTGGTGGGATGAAGATAAACAACTATGTGTGTGTGAGTGTAGGGGGAGATGACTGTGCCCTACACCTTCACATAGGGAATGGCTCCAAATCCTCAAACTCTGACCTAACAGACTATCCATCACACCTGTGTCTATCCCACTGGAAAGGATGTTGCCTTCTCAGGACCTCAAGTCCCACAGCCCCCTCATTCTTTGTATCACCCTCTCAGCCCTCCTTGCCTCTGCACCTTGAGTTTTCCTGTAACAAACCATCCCCTCCATTCTGGCTCTGCCCAGCTTTCCCTTCAAAGCCAAATTTCTTGAAATGATGGCTTCACATCCTCACCTTCTCATTCACATCGGCGAGAATCTGGTTTCTACTTCTGCGTCACATCTTCCTAAGGTCACCAATGCCTTCCTAAAGGCCAACAGGAGGGTCAGGTCGGAATCCTTGTCTCTGTGACCTCCCTGTAGCCTCTGATGCAGAACCTGGGGGACTGGTCTTTGCTGGCGATTCTCCTGGCTCTCTTCTGTAGGCCTCATGCCTAATCATCAAGCAATGCTTCCTTGGTTTCCCCATCTCTAGGTCCTTCTCTCCTGTTCTTTGTATCTGGATCTGGGAACATCACTCTAACCTTTGAAACTGCTCAGTCCACTAGACCAGCCCAGAGTCCAGTGCAGCAAATTCTCCCCCAAGAGTCATTCTCCAGTAGACTATGTCTGCTCTTTGTCCTGGTCAACAGCGAGAGTAGGCTCTGAAACCCAGATCTAATGAGGAGCTCCTTTTGCCTTAACCCCCTTTTCCTGAACCAGCTGATGACACAGGCCTGCAATGCCCCTTCCTCTCCCCAAGTGAATATGAAGTTTATTCAGTAGGCAGACAGTATGGCAGAGGCTGAGGCTGATCCTAAACTAAGAATTTTTAGCATGGGCAGACAACAACTGGGTCATGGTAACCATGATCTAATTCCAATTCCCTCATCCAAGAAGGGTGTGTAACTTGACAAACAGCAAAGGGCAATTTAAAGACAATTAGTCCATGATGCTTTGAAGAAAGGAGAAAAATTAAAAGCCATTTATCCATCTGTTCCCCAAGGTTTAGTCAGTTTTCAAACCACATGTTAAGGGATGAGGGCAAAGGGAAAACTCTAGGAAAGAGAAGAGCAGCAGCATACAAAAGAACAAAGAACAAGTGTAGTGTGACCATGACAGGCCAGGACAAAAAGATCACCCCAGGGAGACTCAATATACACACAGCAGTGGTACCCCTTCTCAAGTGGTGTTCTACCCATGCACCTGCCCCCTGAGAGAAATAACTGCTACTTTCTCCTTCCCCCTGCTCTAGGTGATGATGTAGCTAGCCAGTACTAGAATACCACTGCAGCAAGTCAAACTCTACTTCTAGGACAGACTAGACTGAGCCTGAGAAAGAAAGGCCCAGCGCATAAGCAGTCTGACCGAGTATAACTGACTTCAGCTACAGGCATAAACAGATGGAAGGCTGCAAGCACTCCTTCATATCCTCCTTTTAATCTCTCCATATAATATTTAATGGGATGTAAACAGCTAAGAAACCAGTTCTTTTTGAAGCCACATAATACTCTTGCTCCTTCCATGCTGTCACTTATCGGTGCTAAAATGCTTACTCAAGGGTCTCCAAGCTTTTATAACAACTCCAACTACCTCTCCACCCTCCCCATGAGTCAGTCTTCACTAAAAGCATTCACTGCAAGAGGAGACAAGACTGGGGTCCTGACTTTGCCCATGTTACTCACAGGGAGGTTCAGTTTGACGGCGTCCACAGGCTGCTGAAAAGGCCACGCAAACTGGTGTTTCCATAGTGTCTTGAGCACCACTTTGAGCAGGTATTGCAGCTGGTTGGTCTGTCTCTTGGGCTTGTTGGGGTTGGAAGTCTCTGGGGGCGGGGGGTTGGTGCTGGCTGCGTTGGTTTGCTGGGGTTGGGCCTGGGCCTGCGTTGTAGACATTTGGGTAGTTTCTAGTCCATCCCCCATTACTGGCAGATTTCTCAATCTCGTCCCAGGGCCACTCTCCGCAGACATGCTACTGATCCCATCACATTCTTCACAGGGCACTCTATGAGGAAGAGAAAAGCCACTGTCAGAAAGCAGGCAGCAAACGAGTACCATCCACAATGACATGCCCCTGCATGCATACACCACCCCCAATTCCTGGTGTCCAACAGCTCAACTCCTCTGGGGGAGACGGAGTTACTGAATGTACCAATTAAAATCACCCCTGTGTCTGCTCTCCTTATCCAGCAGAGAGAGACATCAGGCATCAAGAGTGAGGAACAAGGTGCCGGGCATGGTGCCTGTAAGCTTCAGTCTATGAAGCGGCCAGGGATAGGGATCATGGTTCGATCCTGCCTGGGGCACATAGTGAGACCTAGTTCCAAAAAAAAAAAAAAAAAAATAGCTGGGCATGGTGGCACGTGCCTGTAATCCCAGCTACCTGGGAAGCTGAGGCTGGGGAATGCTTGAGTTGTGGTACCCTGGGCAACATGAGCTTGCGGTTCCATGGGCAAAAATAGCGAGACCTAGTCTCAAAAAAAAAAAGAGGGACAAGGCATGGGATAAAAGCCAGTCAAGAGCCTGCAGGAGCTGAGGGCATTACAAAGTTCATGGGAAGGGAGTACAATAAGCAACACACCAGGTTTTTACCATATCAGAGTTCTAAGAGGACACTGCCTGTGTGAGAGAGCATGATCCGCAAGTTCCCAGATCATCGTACGTTAAAATTCTGGTCTATCTTTGTGGCACATGAAACAGTGAGCCAAATCAATGATTTAACTTTGGTGAGTGGGAGCCATGCAGGCAGGAAGGGCAACCCAGTCTACCTGTCTGGTAACTAGACTTTAGTCCATAAAGTTCCCTTCTGAGTGCTCAGGGCAAAGTCTCATGCTCACTAAGAACATTTTCTTAGTATTTAAATAATGTGTATTAGTTGATTTAAGAAATTCCACAAGGAAACCTCTACTAGCAAATGCAAATCCATGCCAACCTGTCATTTTCTTCACCAGATTTACAAAGGTACAAAGGGGCACCTGCCGTGATCTGCCCCACCCAGTGCCTTAGGAAGCACTCAGTATTGTGTACTCCCTCATCTGAACAGCTTTTAATCTGGGCCAAAATGGTGTCACAGATATCTTACACGGTCATTCTAGGAACCTATGAAGTTATTCTACTGGAACAGTTACAGATCATGGAATACACATGGTTTTATTGGCAAACTTGCCCTCTGGAAACACACTAAAACCACCCTTTACTTGTAGTGCCAAGGTTTGGCACACCGTTAATAAGAAAACACCTGCTCAAATGTGTACTGACTATTTGCATTTTGTGCACTATGTTACTGACACTATTCCACCAGAAAAAGAGAAAAAAGGCTTTAAACTCAATCTTGGGGGGGGGGACGGACGGACGGATGGACCTTTGGCTCATTAAAAAACAAACAAAACCCAAAAAACCCCTTTCTGGTAATTAATCCAGGAGCTCAAGAAAGAAGAAAACATCTCTGGCCAAGGAAGTCAGGCAAAGATTTAGAAGAGTAAAGATGTTATGGTCAAAGGAGCACAGAGGTTAAAAAAAAGACAGGCAAGTTAGCTGTCTCTGTTCTCTGGAACTTAGGTTCCAGAGTCAAACTCTAGTTGCGGATGAATCACCCATAATTCAGTCCAAGTATAATTTAAACTGAGGCTTACATAAGGTTTTTGTAAATGCAGCTTTGGCAAATCACCAACTTTTAAAAGCACCAGGGAAGAGTCTGTTTCATGATGTCACTTGCTGGTGGTGTCTGTAGACAGTTTTTCTATCTGGCCAGAGGCCTAACAAAGCTGACATTGCCAAATGCAGTTAGTCTTCCAGGGCACTCTGATTGCAGGCGTTACTATCAAGTAGCAAAAGCCTACCCTTGGTAGGGGACTCAGGTGGGAGCAGCCCAAAGTCACCAGTGTACATCACCCTGGTTTTAGTCTGAGAACTGAATCCTTGCTTTAAGAAGGCCCTTCTTTATCACTTTCCACCAAACAGATTTAAGGGTACTTTTGCCTTAGATGGGGAGTGGACAATACTAGAAACACCACTGTCACCTGCATGGAGACATCTAAGGGGCCGAGAGAGGGTATGTTACAACACTGTCTGTTAGTTGTCTAGAGACATTACATGTGATATTAAACTTGTAATTACTGAGATCCAACTGTGTCCAAGATGCTATTTCATCACCTAAGGATACTACCAAGAAGAGAATGGATAATTCCTAGGGTATCCTCTAAGAAGGTTGTGTTCTACCCAGAAAACACCCAAGACAGGAAGAATACAAGAAGGGTGGTTTGGGGAGAACTTTGTAGGTGCAAAGCCATGTCCTGGTGCTTTCTGGACACATACCGATAGAACTGGGAAATTTCACTCAAAGTTGAAACTAGACGGCATCAGGCCTTAGAATCTGATGGGGACTGGAGGTGGATCCTGCTGGGCAGCAGCCCCTGGAGGTCATTCCCCAAAGCAATCTCCTTTGAGCACAGGCATGGTGAAATACTACAAGAGCATAACAAGTTCAGAGAATCATCCCATATTCAGTTTCCAAAGGCAAACTAAGCAGGCCTGCTTCAGGCATACAAGGCACTTCCCCTATCCTAACAGAGATACAAAGTTTGATCCTGGAAGTGTCATAGCATAAATCATGGAAGGGCAGTAGGGGAGAGGATGGAGATGCTATTGAAAGGAGACATATCAGGTGTGCTCAGTGGAGTTAGATAAAGATAGTCCTGAGCTCAAAGACTTGAATAAATGCAACCCAAAGAAAGCAGGAAGATGATCACATCACATACAAAACCTGGGAGAAGAAGACCCAAAGACTGGTGTTAAGGCACATAGTCAAAAGGAGTTTGTTCAAAGAAATTGAGAACCAATGTGACATCACAGGAGAAATCTGGTCAAGAGAACACCATTGCTCTTGGTACAGCATGGTGTGTTGAACAATTTGAGTGAATGACAGAGGGAGGCAGCACCTTGGAAGCTGTACTGAGCTCTATATAGAGCCTTACAGACAAAAATTTTCTCTAAATTCTGAGGCTCAGCTAATAGAGAGGAGGGAAAAAGTGATAACGAGCTTCTCTTTTCAAGCTTAGAGAAGCTGGGTCTGTAATCAGCGGTAGAGCATCACACCAGAAATCAGATAGGACATGGAAGGATTCACATATTTTATAACACAAAGCTTCAGGAGAAGCTTTAGGTTTAAACAGATTAAACATGCTGTTTAATCATGTGATGTGTGTTCCTATCTTTATTATCATTCCAGTACTGACAAGGAAAGTTCCTATTTAGTGCCAATGTAAAAGGCTACCCACAGGTGTCAGCAGACAATACATTCTGAATGGGATTTAACAATTCCTGTGTGACTTTCACTGTTGCCTTACAAAACAAAGGTACAATAAACAGTTAAGTGATTAAAAAAAAAAAAAAGATAAGGACCGGAAAAGATGAGGCATGGGAGGTGGGTGATTGCGGTCACTATACTGTCATGAGCACTAATGCTAGGGATCTGGGACAGCATAGGATAGACACAATCATTTTGGAAAGAATTTACCCAGGAAGGCACCTAGTCAGATATCCTTAGAAAAGTCACACCTTGGAGAGGAGCTGGGGGGAGGACAGGGTGTCTGTGGTAGAGGACTGTAAATACTTTTGGTGGTGGGTGCTGCAGGGAGACTACAACTGATGGGGGAGAGCCTATCCTTCCAAAATACTAAACCATGATGTAAATCTGTGGCACAGCTGGGTGTAGCGGCATGCACCTGTTGTCCAAGCACTGGGAGGCAAGAGGCTTGGGATCACTTGAGTTCACGGGTTTGGGACTACCCCGAGCAACATAGCAAGATCGGGTCTCGAAAAAGCAGCTGGGTGCTGTGGCGCGCACCTTTAATCCCAGCTACCTGGGAGGCTGAGGCTGGGGATCGCTTGAGTCCACAGCAGCACCCCGGGCAACACAGCAAGACCTAATCTCAAAAATAAAACAAAACACAACCAAGGGGCACAACAATAAAAGTTTAAAAAAAAAAATGGGAGGAACTGAGAGCAAATAGTCCTCCTTGTTAAGAGACATGTGTATAGCATATGTTACCTATGCATATGTAAATTATATTGTATAGCTCTGTGTTAAGACGTCAGTATATACGGGTGATTTATATTGATATAGATATATATATAAATACAACTGCTAAAAAGAAAAATGTCATCCCAACTTTCAGGTAAAGTGCTCATGGAGTCTCCTTTCCTTGGCCTACAGCAGACTCCATGCAATTTTTTTTTTTTTTGAGATTAGGTTTCTCTATTTTTGCCTGTGGAACAGCAGGCTCACGTTGTCCGGGGTACCACAGACTCAAGCAACCCCCAGTCTCAGCTTCCCAGGTAGCTGGGATTACAGGCACGCACCACTATACCCAGCTATTTTTTTGGAACTAGGTCTTGCTACGTGTCCCTGGCGGGACTCGAACTGCAATCCCTGGCCCTGGGCCGTGGCTTCCTAGGCTGCCACTTACAGGCATGTGCCACCATGCCTGGCCTCATGCAATTTTTTTTTAAACAAACTTTTTTACTGTTGTGCCACCCACCCACCAGGTCCCACTCCCCCTACCTCAGAGTCTTTCATTCCCTGATCGCTCCCTAGTGGTTATCATTGTTGGTCCAGGGGCAAGGTCATTTTCACTTTGCTCTGACCTTTCCAGCACATGCTAAAGAAAAACTCAGGTACAAAACTGCACCCTAAGTGGTCATAAGCTGACTGCCACTCTGGGGCTTTCAGCTCATTCTCAGAGATCTGGAAAAGTATTTCATATGCGCATGTGGGAAGAGTTGTGACTGAAAGACTTGATCACCTGCTCAATGAATGTGTCCCATCTGAACTATATGACAGACCTGGGGACCACGAGGTAGACACAACATTCTTTGAATGTATCACAACAAATACCTGGGCAAGTACTGTTAAGGATCACCGCAGGGTTGCTCTGGCTATGGACAGGGGGGCATTCCAGAAGAAGTCAGAGAACAGGAGAAAGAGGAGTGAGTGTATATGTGACAGATGAGGCAGAGGGACAAGGTTCATTGAGAGATAGGAGAAAGCTGGACTGAAGCAGTAACAGCACAGGTCTGGAGGAATAGAGAGTGCATGTGAAGATGAGGGTAGGCAGGCAGACAGAGTACATGGGCCATATGTGGTCATATTGTACCTTAGTCCTTTTACATGTCCTAAAGATAGGGTGGAACATTCAGAAGATAGCAACAATAGAATCCCATCCCTGCTTGGGATTTGATAGTCAACTAATGCCTGCATATATGCAGGATGATGTTTAGAGATATAGACAGGGAACTCAAAATGGGGAGAGAATAAACCAATGAAGGTGCATATGCTAGAGCTGCCTCCATGTGCTCTGAATTCTGCAGGAAATAGCTCTCAGCTCTAAGTACCATGGCTCAATGGAAAAGGGAGGCTGAAAACTCAGAAACTTGCTAATTTATCTGTAGATATAAGGAAATTATTGCTTGGAATCTGGTAAAAGAGCAGGCATGGTCTTCAACCAATTCAACCTAAGTTATAAATCTAAAAGATCCCAAAATGCCACCTCCTGTTTTCACACTGACCTGTGGCCAAGAGGTAGGAGCCATGATTCACTGCGCTGAGTTAGATTAAGGTAAAGGGACAGGAAAAGATTTTTACCCATTGTTTCCAATTGAAAGTAAGTTATATAGTCTAATTCAGTGCCATATTGCTGGATTTACTCCTAACAGATACCCTAAACATTATATTCCCAGTTTGGAGAAATAAGAAAAAGATGAAGAGGCTAGCCTGTTAGGGCATGGTTCCCAAACTGAGTGCTACTGAGCCACCCCAATATGGTAATCCAAAGGGGCACTGTAGGACCTATCAGCAAAAGACACTTGATCACTTTAATGTCAGACTGACTACAACCTTTCTTTTTTTTTTTTTTGAGACTAGGTCTTGCTATTTTTGCCCATGGAACCGCAGGCTCACGTTGCCTGGGGTACAACAGACTCAAGTGATCCCCAGCCTCAGCTTCCCAAGGTAGCTGGGATTACAGGCATGAGCCCAGCTATTTTTTGGGAACTAGGTCTTGCTACGTTGCCCCGGGAGGGACTAGAACCGTGATCCCCAGTGCCAGCTGAGGTCTCCTAGACTGTTGCTTACAGGCACGCACCACCATGCCTCAGCTTCCCAGGTAGCTGGGACTACAGGCATATGCCACCATGCCCAGCTCTTTTTTGGAGACTAGGTCTCGCTACATGCCCCAGGCGGGACTCGAACCGCGATCCCTAAGCCCCGGCCGCTTCATAGACTGAAGCTTACAAGCACGAGCCACCGTGCCTGGCCCACCTTACAACCTTTCTAATGTCATATACAAAAGTTCTTGGTCAGCAGTGCTGTAATAGAAAGCAAATAAAAATTAGTGTGGAACCTAAAATACAAGTGGCAAGTATCCAATCTGACTCAAAGGTTCAAAGAATTGTGCAGTGCCCAACAGACATGCACATATAGTAACTGTGGCTATGAAAGGACAAAAACAACAGTATTTTTCAGGTCAATATAAGTGCTTTATTTTTTCAAACAGCCACAGTTATCAGACATTGGTATTTAGGTTTGTTTGTTTGTTTGTTTTTTGTATCTAGCTAGTAAACATAAGTGTTAGGTACTTCTTTGGCTTAGGAGATTCACAAAAAATATTGGTTTTTTTTTTTTTTTTTTGAGATTAAGTCTCACTATTTTTGCCTGTGGAACTGCAAGCTCAGGCTCACGTTGCCTGGGGTACCACAGACTCAAGCAACCCCCAGCCTCAGCTTCCCAGGTAGCTGGGATTACAGACACGTGCCACCATGCCCAGCTATATTTTTTTGGAACTAGGTCTCACTATGTGACCCCATGTGACTCGAACCACGATCCCTTGCCTGGCCCTCGGCTTCCTAGGCTGCTGCTTAAAGGCATGCACCACTACGCCTGGTCCAAAATATTGAGATGTTAAGGATGGTGAGAATCAAGAAAGTTCAGCAACCCCTGGGTTCATGCAAATAAAAACGTAAAATTTTTCCCCAGGTTCAATAAACACAATTATGCACCCCTGCTTCCAAAGATATTGTCTGTTATCATCCCAACTCAGCTAAGTGATATGAGAAAATTTTAAGGATAGTATTTAGCAGACAAGGTAATGTTAACACTTTTCAAATTCAACAGAAAGAAATTTTATTTCCCTGAGATTTGGAGGCAACACAGAGAAAAAGAGAGAGGGTGAAACTAGTTTTTGGACTTTGAGGGTAAGCAAGCAAGAGAAGAAAACAGACCACACACAACTGCTCAGAAATCTGGAGATTCATTTCCAGATTCTGTCCACTGTGAGAAACTAAGTAAACCTAGCAGACTGTGACCAGCTACACTTCATCCTTCTGTTTCAACCTGAAGTGCTGGTCTCCCAGAAGATCTGTGAACCTTGACTCAATTTTTTCCTGTTCACTCATTCCTTCTTAAGTGACATAGCATTTACGCAGTATGATGCCAGGGAGGACAGGAGCAATGAAGGTTAACTTTTTCGTGTGAGCCATCACATACATCAGAAGGGTCAGGAAGGTGGTACCTACCCCTTCTGGGCTGGTGCTCTGTACTGAACTTTTGACCTGTATCTGCTTAGTTAATCCTTGCAATGTCATCTCCATTCCCGTGGCAACAAAGAAGAAAGTAGAGTGGGCAACAGAATGGTCACCCAAAGTCGGGTGTGGTATCGCAC
>PVHY01016418.1:23607-33870 GCA_004024945.1 Uropsilus gracilis
GGGGGGGGGGGGGGGGGGGGGGGGGGGGGGGGGGGGGGGGGGGGGGGGGGGGGGGGGGGCAGAGGGAGAGGGAGGGAGAGGGAGAGAGGGGGAGAGAGGGGAGAGAGGGAGAGAATATGAGAATGGTCACCCAGAGTTGCATGTTATTTAGAGGATTGATCCACTGCTACCTCACCAATCACAGGAGCATAGATCCAGTTGCCGGTACTTGTAGGCACAGTAAGTGTGTACTTTGGTTGGGGGCCCACCACTCCAACTCCCTGGCATGTATTTCAGTTTGGCCGCTCTCTCCAGAGAGAGAAGCTGAACCCACATGGCTTGGAGCTGTGTCTCAAGTCAGACTTGCAGAAGTGATATTTCCAAAGAATTTCATCCTACAAACAAATCAGAGCTGAGACAACCCTCCCAACAACCCAACCTGGCCCAATGTCATGCGTGAAATTTGAAGCATAGTTCCTCAAGTCACAGGGTACAGGTTTAGGGAAACAGAGAACAAGTATTCATTTACACCTCCCAAACAGTATAGGGCTCGAAGGACTGTGGCTTGAACTTATGTCATGAGAAGCAAAACGAATGCCTATCAATGCCAAATTACCCCAGACCCAGTTCATAGTCACACATGCTCTTCAAACAGAGGAAGTCATCTCCCTAACACTGCGAGACTCTTGTGTAAAGAATCATTTGGGGAAATTCAAGCAAGATTCTACTCAGGGAGAAGAACAGGGGGTGAATGGTTCTTGGTAATTTCTCATTGATAGTCAATCTACAGCAAATCTTATCATGCACAAGGAACAACTGTCAAGATGCTGGTTACACTGGTTACAAAATTTACTAAACCAAAAGGCCCAAAGGAGAAGTTACTTCCCATTCATACCAATGGTGTGTGATCTGTGTCAGAGCGCAAGCACAGACAGGATTACTTTTTCATCTGACTGGCTCAGGCATCTGGTGAAAACAGCACTCATGTCATCAGCCACACTATGCTGTCTGGAGCCTAGCCATTGGTTGTGTGCCAAGGCAGATCTTAGAAGCCTTAATCCTTCACACAATTCATTCACACCCTGACCCCTGCCTGTTGGACCTGCCAACTGGGGTCCCATTAACTCAGACTCAACCCTATAGTTTTTCCAGAACCAGGCTACCTCAGGCAGGGCTGAAACAGCCACCTTCCTACTTAGGAAATGTAGATTATACTCAAGGGTCTCTGTCCCCCACTCCTTGGAAAGCAGTGTGGTAATTCACAGCAAGACCCAAGGCATCCCTTGGATCTATAGTCACTGGAGAAAAAAGGCAGCCCAAGAAACAAAACTTGCATAAGAATTTCCAGAGACATCAGGACCCTGATACCTGGCATCAATTCTGCCATAACACCAAGAATCTTTCCTGAGAGAGGGGTAAACCAGGTTTTCAATGGCTAAGAGGCGACAAAGAGATACTTCAAGGATACTTGAAGCAAAAGGGGCCATGTGATTGGGGATTTAGAGATGCAGGGGCCTGATTTTCTTGAAGTGTTGATACTTATGGGATAATCTTTTCTTCAATGATACTACCCCCTGACTTTCCTTCATTGTGAAGCTAATTTTAGAAGATCTGTAAAAATTGAAAGATATTTACAATCTAAAAAGAGACCAGAGTATGAATTTTAGAAGATGTGTAAAGAATAAAGCTGCAGTTGTCAGTATCTAGACTCTCAAGAAATGACTCCAAGAAAGAGGACTTCCTCTCATGCTGCCTCACTTCTCCATTAGGTACAGAATATTTGGAAGGATGGGAGAGCTAACTCCTTCTCTAAACAACCCCCCCCTTCCCCCCCCCCAACACAGAAAGTGACACAAACTGATGTTCAGTTAACATCTGAACTGGAAAAGACCCTTTATAAAGGCATGCCTTATAAATTAGGAGCTAAAGATTGCACCAAGGTCCAAACCTCTAGTCAGTGAGAAGTGACAGTGCCTAAACTAGAGAGACATTCCAAGGATAAAGCAAAGGCTGGTTCTGTACCTTTGTAGAATTCTGACAGTCACAAAAACACCAGGAAAACACATCAGTTTTATTAAGTCTTGATTTCCCATTAGGAACTTCTCTCAGGTAAGGAAGGAGTCAGCAATCAGAAAATCACCTTCCAGCACTGCTAAGAGACCTCAGCAAGCATTCCTAAGGTCCACAATGTGAATCAGTCTGAGATGGGTGATGAAATTTAAATAATCAAGATCCACTCCATATCAGTTACTTAAGTTGAACAAGACAAAACTCTGTCCAGTTATTTGAGAACAGCTAAGGAGGCAAAGACCCTGGCAAAGATTTATAGTTCTGTGAGAAATAATGTTCTTGCTTGCTCTTAATTCCACCTAACTTCCACTGCAGTAAAAAACCACACAGAAGTCAAGAATCCTTGAAACTGATAGTGGACATGGGTGCTACAGAGGAAAAGGTAGAACATAAAAGTGTTTCATCTCTTTACAGAGTTCACATGTTTTCAACCTCCCTTCTCCAGTCCAGAAACTCTCTCCTGGGCAGTAATGGACTTGCTGACATCTCTCAGACATAGATTTAGCTGTAGAGTCCAAGTATAAATACTCCCTGGCAGTTGCTGTCAGTTTAGTCTTACCAATCGCTTAGGAGTAAGAGTCACTCACTGGCCAAGAGCTTTTAGGTTGTTAGAAACCCAAACACCTGCTCCAGTGCACAAACAGCTGCACTCACAATGAATCTGTAGCATTCCCTGGATCCCCCCACACACACAACACATGAGGTTGTAGAAATGCACTTATCATGTAAAAAGCTTCAAAGCTGGGTCTAGGGCACTGAACAAATGAGAAAGCATGCACATGGAACCAGCACTGGATAGACATTTGTTTTCAGGTCCTGTGGAACTTCCCTACCTCTTATGGCTCTGGAATTCTATCAATGTCCCTAGGCTCCATGTTGGGCTTGTCTCATGGTAGTTGAGAATTGAACTGGAAGCCCTGCATCCTTTCTGGAAGATGTCGTTCCCCCGCCCCCCACTGATTCTGACACCTCTACCCTGAGAACCCAAGGCAAAGAGACAGCATTAAGAAAACTGGAGAGCTGGGTGTGGTGGCACATACCTGTAATCCCAGCTACTTTGGAGGCTGAGGAATCACTTGAGTCAGTGGGTTTGGGACTACCCGAGCAACATAGCGACACCTAGTCTCAAAAACAATAGCCGGGCGTGGTGGTGTAATCCCTGTAATCCCAGGAACCTGAGAGGTTGAGGCTAGGGATCACTTGAGTTCATGGGTTCGGAACTATGCAGGGCAACATAGCAAGCTCTAGTCTCTTGAAAAATTAAAAAGAATAAGAAAAAAAGGACTGAAGAGGCATTCTCCCGGGTACCTAATGTCACAGAGAAATTTGTTATGTCTCTCTTCCCCCAAAGCTCTGGTGCCAGAGTCCTTTACCTTCACCAGCCTAAAACTGAGGGAAAGAGCAAGATCTCCAGAGCTGGCAGGACTCAGTAGTTGCCATCAAGACTGAGACCTCACCAGGACACTAGGTGAGACTCCAGCTAAGAATTCACTTGTGAGGAGTCAAGAAAGGGAAGAGGAAGACATTAGAGGGTCGCAGTGTGGTCTGTTGCATGAAGGAATGTCGTACATACAGCACTATGCACATATCCTATAGAAAGATAATTATGTCATTTTAGCAACTTATAAATTATAAAGCTACACTGATGTAAAAAGGGGAAAGTAAATAATCTATTTCATTGAATGCAATATTCCAAAATTTCATTTCAGTATGTAGTCATTATGAAAACTAAGATGTCTTCATACTAAATTATCTGAAATCCCAACGTGTACTCCACGCTTACAGCACATCTCAATTCAGGAGTTAAATTTTTGCTTTTGAAATATTTGATTTGTATTTAAGTTTTCTAAGATTTCCCATTTAAAAGGTAGATTCGCATGTCCAAGATATTAGAAACACAGGAAACTTCTTCAATTAACTAAATTAAAATCAATAAGTCTAGCAATTAGAATTAAATTAAGTTTCAAAGTTCAGTTCCTGAATTGCAGTAGTCGCATTTGAATGGCTAAGAGAGATCTTTTGGAGTTAACGTGGGAAATCTTAATATGAGATGCAATTATTGCCCAAATTCTTACAGTAACAATGTATACTAGGGTTTTACATTAACAATGTTTTCTCTTTGCTTAAAAGTAGAACGAAAATATTAATAAATCTTTTTTATCGTGGCAAAATATTAATAAAATTCACCTTTTAACATACAGTTTCAGTGCTATATAAAGTACATTTACACTGTTGTACAATCACGACCATCCATTCCCACCTTTTTTTCACCTAACAAAACTGATATTCTGACCCCATTAAACACCAACTCTACAGTTCCGCTTCACAGTTTCTCCGGCAGCCAACATTATATTTTCTGTCTTTGACTAACTCACTGGTGGAATCACATAAGTATTTATCCTTATATATTTGACTTCTTACACTTAATTTATCCTTAGGGTTCATTCACGTGCCAGAATTATTTTATCCATGGACTACATTTTGTTATCCATTCATTCATAAATAGATACTATGGTTGCTTTCACCTTTTGTCTATTGTGAACAATGGTATTATGAACATAGGTGTTTACGTATGTTTGAGGCTCTGCTTTAAAAAGGTGTTTACTGAAGCAAAGGAAGTAAAGTATTTGCAACTTACTTTCTAAGGTGTGAGGAGAGTGTGTGTTATTGATAAATCCACTTTTTTTATAGATAAGAAATATGCCTACCCCCATGGAGACCTGAGTGAACCCACTACTAAGAGGTTAAGCACCCCACAATTTGGGGAAACTCCTGAGGGGATAGAATGCTAGCTTATCACAAAGGCTATTACACGAAAAAACAAGATCAAAATAAAGGCAGAGTACGAGTTGGACTCAAAGATAATTTAAGAGGTTAAGGGGGAGGCAAGGATTAATCACAACCACTGAGTCATGACAGAACTCTGTCTCTAGTTAAAAGCTGGTTACTTGGGGCCGGGCACGGTGGCTCGTGCTTGTAAGCTTCAGCCTATGAAGCGACCAGGGCTAGGGATCGTGGTTCGAGTCCCGCCTGGGGCCCGTAGCGAGACCTAGTTCCAAAAAAAAATAGCTGGGCGTGGTGGCGCACACCTGTAATCCCAGCTACCTGGGAGGCTGAGGCTGGGGATTGCTTGAGTCTGTGCTACCCCGGGCAACAAGAGCCTGCGGTTCCACAGGCAAAAATAGCAAGACCTAGTCTAAAAAAAAAAAAAAAAAAAAAGCTGGTTACTTGGGTACATCAGTAAAGAAGAGGAGCTCTGGGTATTTTGAGACAACCACTTAGGGAACAACTGTTCATAGAGCAGAGTACCCAGATGACTATCAACTGAGGCGCCTGTTGGAAGGTGAGTAGATAGGAAACCAGTAGTCTCCTTAATGGTGACACCCAGGTATGGATCACATGGCATTAGGGTACCTCAGCTACTCCAAGAATTGAATGGCTGGTATGAAAGGGGAGGAAGTGAAGTCACCTCAGAATACATGAAACATGAACTACATAAAGATGTTTAAAAGCATCAGGAGAGGTTTGGACCATGGCTGGGGGTGCATGTTGAGAAAATAACTTCCAAAGATTCTGGAACTTGGGTTGAGATTCCAGAATCTGCTGGACTACCAGGATTCTCATAACTAACAGGGGATTGGAGCACAGGATTCACTAAAAAACTATGTTCATTCCCAGAACTGTTTTGTGAGACACAGAAAATTCAGCCAAGTTCACTGATGCAACCCCAAGTACCTCTGAATAGGTGAACAGCACCTCCCAGTGATGTAGTGTATGGAAACAGCTTTCATTTCCCTTTGTCTGACCCTGGCAACCAAGCAGTTGGTGCTGCCAAGGATGGACTTGCAGGGTTGACAATGTTGTTAGGAAGTCAGACCATCTGCATAAGAGGGTGGCAGGTACTGTCCCATAACAGAGGGAATAGGGCAGAGCTGTGAGTGTACTGTTCAGAGAATGGCACGAACGAACTCTTTCACTGATGAAGGGGAATGATCAACAGTACCATCTGCTGAGGGGAGAGAAAGGTCAGAAAAAACAGGCACTGATTCCTCAGATCTCACATTCTGGTGAAAAGGACCACCCAGATTCATCTCACCATGCTAAGATAGTTGGAATAGGCAAGGCCAGAGCATGAGAAGCTAAACAAAAGCTACCAGCCTTTTTGTAACAACTAGGGGAAACCAAAGTGCAGAATCATACCAGAATCATTCATGTTTTCCCCCAGTTCAAACTCACATGCTTCCATGCTGAGGCACAAGTGTCTAGGAGTTAACAAGGGCAGAGAACTTTTATCCAAGATGTCTTTAAATTGTTAGAAAACAAGACTCCTTTTGTTAACTTTGTCCCTGTGATTCAACTGTTGCCCTCCCTTCACTAACATGTATCAAATATGATCTGCCATATGCATGACTCTCTAAATTGAAATTGAGATGAACAGATCAAAGGCATTGGGTAATGGTCAAGCACCATTACCCAATCAGGGTACCTATCTATCAGGATACCTTACTCAAATGAATAGAGACAGAAGCTGGGAAATGTGTAGGGTTTTATGGGAGCACTGATTTCCCTCTCCCATAGGGCACCACAATCAGGAACTCATTCTCAGAAAGGAAGACACAGGTGCTACTCTCCAGGGGATTGCAGCAGGGGACTCAGGTCAGGGAATCTTTCTGAGGTAGCAATCCTCCTATGCTTCGGGGAGGGACTCACATTTTCATTTTGTGTCTCTCTCTTTTTTAAACAGGTGAAAACTATCTGACTTCCATTCTTGGGAAGGGGAAGATTATTACACACTTGAATACAAAATCTCTCAATGACAGTAGTTGGAATAAGGTATTTAAACTGAGAGAATGGAACCCCAGATTTTACAAAGGACAAAATCTGGGATTAAAAAAATAACCTTCTATTAAGCCACTGCCCCCCCTTCAAAAAAAACAAAAAAACCAAAAAAAACCACAAAACCCTAATGACATCTAAAACCAAAACAAAATTGAATGACTTGCAGATTACTAGGTGCATACTCAACTGGCATCAGTGTTAAAATTTTAGTACTTGGACCATTTCAATTCTCTTTAGAATAAACTGACTAGTAATATTTCTACTGTGACTGCACTAATTCTGTTACCATGTTAGAGCACAAAAACAAAATTTACTTCCTTGGAGTTCACCAGTGGCTACAAAAGTGGCATCTATAAATACTTATACTTTCAGGTGAAGAAACCATCAAATACCATTCAAATTCAAATTCCTTTAATAAAAAAAGAGTGTAGGATGACCTAGACCACCACATAAATAGACATGCTCTGGGACCAGGGAGAAAGAACACATTTACTCAAGCTGCAGAGCAGGCCCTTGCAAGACCCTTCAGGGAACCATAATTGATCCATTCAGGTCACCCTCCTACCTGGGACCTACCATACGCTATCCCCCAATTGGAACAACACAGAAAGGATGGAGCGCACAATACACATACCTACCTTTGTTCCATTCCAGAGCCCCCAGTTTTTTAATATTTTGTTTCATTTCCATATTCACCTATGTCTATGAATATGAGGTCCTGTCTCCCCCCCCCCCCCCGTTAACCCCCCCCTGTAAACACAAGTCCCCTCAAAGGTTAAGGTAGTGATACAAACTATTAAAGATTTTATTTCACCTAGGGTCTGATTTGAGAGACTGTATAACATATTTTTAGCAATAAAAAAGACTTGCAAACTCCAAGACGTTTTGCGAAGGCTTAGTTTGCTCCTTTTGCTAACTTTGCCCCAGTGACTCTTGCCCTCACTTCACTAAAAAGTATCAGTATAATTTGCCGTGCTCCTGACCTTTGCTGCTGATGTGCACTAATATGCATGACTCTCTTAAACTGAAATTGTAATGAACAGACCAAAAGTTAAATTCTGGTCCAGGCTGGTAAAGCAGGATGACATGGTATAGTGTGTCATTTATGTGCCTGGTTTTAGATGAAAACTTTGAAGTTCTGATTGTTATTCAACAAACAACTTTATTATGTATCTTGCAATTCTGCGGGCTCTTGAGATTGATTCAGCACAAAAAGCCTGCCCTCATGTTTTCACATTCTGGCCCAGATGTGGGGGGCAGCGGAAGGAAAGAGAGACAAAGTTTTTTAAATTATGGAGAAAGGGGAAAAAATAAAAAAGAAAAAGAAGTAGGAAGAAGCACATTGGACTATGGTACTTTTTAGTCTGTAATTCTGGGAACGTTCACAAAATGATGCTCTGTGGTTCCAGTCTGACCATCTCATTCCTTTACTAATGTAAATTCCTTTACAAGTCAATAAAGAGATAGCAGTCCACTTTGACAACAAATTCTCTCCACAGAAACCTCTCCTTCACAGATAAATTATTCGGCCGCTGGTTCTCTGTATGTATATATTTTGAACACGAGGACTTGTTGCTTGCTTAAAACCATAGCTTTCATTCAGTTACAACATCCTCAAATTATCATTAAAGATTATGAAAAATTGACAGACTATTTAACTCTGAGCACTTAATATAAGACAACACAATTCCTTCAAGTCAGTTCCATATTACAGCTTAACAATTTGCTTAGACACTCACTACCAACAAAGACTGGGGACCTATTTTCCTGCAGAGTTAAGCAAATTCAGTCATTATCTGCCAGCCCTCAGGCAGATTTACCCTATTATAGCAAGAAGGATACTGGCTCTTTTTGTTATACCAACTATATTTTGCTGGTAATAAAATAAATAAATAATAAATGCCATAATTTTAAGCAGTGTTGAATGACAATTACTTAACTAACCAAAATCTAACTTTTCAAACTCACAAATATGCTCCACTTTTAATCAGGAAAGTACACTGAGAAGAACCCCCTTAAGTACAAGTCAGTGTACTTAATGGCCTTACCATGCTCTCTCTATCCCCAAATCCTCGTAAGATGCACAGCTCTAGTGGATCAAAGACTAAAGAGCTTCCAGTCACACACTACTTGGGTTGCTACTTTTATAATCACTACTCAAGACTGAAGATTCAGGTGACCCCAAGGGTCTCTCTTTAATGGCATCAAAACCACTGGCATTATACGAAGCACAAAATGGACTATGGAAAAACCCAGTTAAGCTCTGTGAGCAAATGCGATGTTTCTTTGAAAAGCTGAAACACCTCTAACTGAATGCATCCTAAATTTGGTCACAACCTTGACCCTAAGGGTATTCCAGCAAAGAAGAGCAGAATAGGCACCACTGAATAGGCACAAGGATGAACACCTTGTGGATTCAGCAACCCTGGAAGACCAGAGCTCATGATGAACCACCCCCCCCATGTGTACACCCTGAATGCTTACAACAGACATTCATTATGTATGCCAACAGTCCAAGAGGCCAATGGGAGAACCAATCAAAACATGATATGCAGATACAAAACCCAACGAATAATATACAGATTCTTAACTCATAGTGAAACAGAGTGACTACTAAGGGCTTACAGTCCTGCTTCTCTTTTTGAAGCAGTTTTTTTTTGGCAATTACCTTTAACCTTAACTGGATACACCTATCTGCCTGCTACTCTCTACAAAGCAGGCTACACACTCTTCATTAGCCTTTTCACTGATCACCTTTACCACTGATATGCAAAAGCCAGCCAGCTGCTCTCTGCTTTCAGCTCTAAAAACTGCAGAAAGGAA
This sequence comes from Uropsilus gracilis, assembly GCA_004024945.1. Taxonomy (NCBI): domain Eukaryota; kingdom Metazoa; phylum Chordata; class Mammalia; order Eulipotyphla; family Talpidae; genus Uropsilus; species Uropsilus gracilis. The sequence continues at coordinate 33,319 of PVHY01016418.1, forward strand.
AAACTTTAAAACATAGTTTAAACTTTTTACTCGTGGGTTCTTACCACCATCCCCAGCCTTCTCAACCAAAATACCAAACCAATGTAAGACTATCAGTGCAGTGCAGACTAATTTATTTTTAACAAAGTGATTTTTAATTATCCTAATAATTACAAAAGAAACATGTAAGACTTAGAATACTTTAACATTGTCCAAAACCTTTCTCAGTATTGTTTAAAGTCCTTTTCCAAATTGCCCCAAATATCCTCAGCGTCTCAGTCCTGATCATCTTCACCAATGTCCAGTCAAAGCCCATCTCCAGACGCTTAAAGACATGTTTCTTTGGCTGCTCCCTTGACTTACTCCTCCTTGTCTTCCACGCTGTGTTCTCCTTGTCACCTTCAGGTAGCAGGAACTCCATGGTGCCGAACCAGCAAAGTCCACTTTTTTCTCAGGCCTAACTTTTGCACGGCCTCTTTCAGACACAAATCAAACTCAGCAAAGCAAACTCCATCACAGAGTTCAAATCTGCAAACTCCTTAACTGCTTTCAGCACACATGCTGCCAGCCTGG
>PVHY01016419.1:0-33764 GCA_004024945.1 Uropsilus gracilis
AACATATGTTTCTATAAGTATTTGCAGATCCAGATTAAGTTAAATTCTCTAGCTGAAATTTCTCTTCCAAATTTATATCTATTTCTCTTTGCATTTCAATGTGCTATTTTATTAGATGCATTTATATTCCCTGATGCTATATACTATTATTCTAAGAAAAAGTGACATTTACCAACTATTTGAACAAAGAAAAAATACGTAATGTAGAGGAAATATTTCATTAGAAATCACATAAAATTAGACTCAATCTTTTTTCACAACAATGTAAATTTGAATAAAATTTTAATCACTGTGAGTTTCAGATTTCTTTTCCAGTATAATATTATGAAATCAACTGTACTGGATGGACATAGCAAAACATATATATTAGGTCAATATTAGCTTCCTTTTACCTATTCATGCTATACAGACTCCAACTGCTTATTGGATGCTATGCAATGCACAATTTCATTCATACATACGGAGAAATAAAATGATTAATTACTCTTCATCAGAAGAAGAGAATACTGGCTTTAACTAAGCTCAGGAACAGTAGCTAAATGAAGCTAACTGGTCTACTGTGACATGAACTTAATGACACGATGCAGGACTCATAAGTAACAGAGAACTCAACAAGTCTAATGTGTTGTGAAAATGGTATGAGTCAAGTGACTGGGTTGTGAGAGAAGAGTGTCACCTGATAACTTTTGGGACTGAGGTGAGAAATGCACAAAACATGTTCTCTTCCTCAGAACTACATATACTGAAATACGTTAATCACACACAAAAAGCCCCCAAAAACTTATTTTCCACAATTGTCTTAAATGATCCAAATACAAAGCCAGAAAAAATTATGGACGCCTACAGAATTAAAGCAATTCTCTAAGACACCAGTCCTTGAAAGGTCTAGTCTGTAGTTCAGGTGCTCTGAGCACTGGTGATTGTGCTGATCTCAAGGGGAAATAAGGATGGGTAAGACAGGGCGGGTCACACATTTGGAAGAGATCAAATACATGTCACCAAGCAGTTCTGTGGGCTGGGTAGCTTGGAGGCTCCCACATTTACCCTCTTTGATTGGTGGCCCCTGGGGCCTGTGGACAACAAAGTACAGTCCTGAGTTGAACTGAAGTCCTATGTACAGTGCTACTCAGAGGTTGTGTGTGTTTGTGTGTGTGTTGTGTGTGTGTGTGTATGGGAAGAACTGCTGAGCAGGGATATATTGAGGGTAGAAAAGGTCCATGCAGCACCATGAAGAAGAGGGGTATATTTGGTCCAAAAGGCTACAAAAGAACTGTGTTAATTTCCTGCAGCTGATGAAACCAAGTATCACAAACTCATAGTTACTGTGTTTATCTCATCCCAGTCCTGAAGGCTAAAGTCTCAAATCAATGTATCAGAAGGACAGGGTCCTTTCTTTTCTCTTCTTGTTTCTGGCATTGTCTGGAATCCCTTGGCTATTAAGACATTGCTCTGTCTCTGCTTCCTATCTTCCATGGCGTTCTCCCCTTGTTGTCTACATGCCAGTTTCTCCTTTTAAGTCCCCATCATTCTAGATTAAGGGATACCTTAATTTAGCATGACCTTACTCTCTCTGGCTACACCTATTTCCAAACAAAGTCACAGACAATTTCTAAGGTTAGGACTTACCTTATCTTCTGAGAGTCACAGCTGAAATCATAATGGGAACAAAATGGTAGGTTGCTGCTCCTCCCAGCTCCTCCTCCCACCCCTCTCATCCCAGTTCCCTTCTGGTTGTGAGAAGACTGGTGGTCTCATTAGTCCAGAGGCTTCTCCCATGCCTAGAGGGGATGGAGTCTGGTTGTGCCACACACACTGCTGCTCTTTGCCCACTCCCAGTGTCAGCACAGCACATTTTTCCACCTTACTGATAGGCAACTACCTTGGACTAGCTATTAGGGATTAGGGGTGCAGCTGATAGGCCATTGAAGGTAAGTAACATAGAAGGCAGATGGGCTGGGTGGTAAAGAGAGCTCTTGTTGCTGTAGCCCAACTTGCACCCTGGGACTGCTAGGAAAGAGATGTGCCAAAAAGATACATGTAGAGACACTGGATGAGACACATGGGTAAGAGAAGCCTATAGGGGTTGCTACTGGTCCTTGACAGAGACAATGGCAGTTGGTGTCCTGACTTCATGGTCGGTGCATTTTTGAATTCTGACTCTCTCCCTCTGTCCCAGATCTCTAGGACTGCCTTATCCCCTTTTTGTGGTTCCCCTGCAGCAGATACATCAGATCTGTGGTGAGCTTTTGTGCTGCGGTAGCCCTATATCAAGACAATCCTGTTTGGTTGGCATTTTCCGATGAGAGGATGAGTACTTTGGAGTGTTTTGTTGGGAAACTATTATCCTCTTTTTTTCTCCTCTCTTTATGCACACTACTTCTACTAAATATCTAGCACACTATGAGTATTTGGTCTTCAAGTGGTGAATGGCAGGATTCTATTGTAGAGAACATAAATTGGGGTCCCCTGGATGTCCCCTGGTGATGGACTAATACAAGGATTCTTAAGGTGATGATATCCAAACTGGCAGTAAAAATCACTAAAAGTCACTTCTGGAGACCAGTAGTCAGGGGAAAGGAATTTTGACAAAATGATCAAAACCATGAATTGGTGAAGAAGTGCAGGCAGACAGAGGTAAACAGAAAGTGAGGAGGCTCCAACAGAATGGACTAGTAGGCAGGCAGCAGATTCCATAAAAAATAACAAAAGGCAATTTCTAAAGTAAAATGTCAACTTGAAGTGCACTCATTCTCAACAATTACATGCACATGTACTGGGGTGTCTGAATGAAAGTTGGGGTATACATAGACTTGGATCAGGTACCAAAGTGAGGTTCAGACAATCAACTCTCAGGTGTCTCAGGTTGCCTGAGTGCTCACACACTTCCTTCCTCAAGCTCCCAACCACTGGAGAGACGGGGTGCCTGACCCTGGGTCAAGGTTAAGGGCAGTCAGTGACATCTCTGGCTAATTCCTCTGGGTAGAGGGTGAGGGGGGGGAGAAGCTTTAAGAATCAGTGTAGGATGTGACAGGCTCTGATCCTTCTGGGGTCGGGGGGGGGCTCAGAGCATCTTTAAGTCTGTGGAAACTTTGAGGGGATACATATCCTGGCTTGGAATGGGGAAAAGAACAAAAGGGTAGGAGATATGAGCCTGGCTGCCTAGAAGAATCTTCTGCCACTATGTCTACATGGATCTCAGGCTGTGTACCTAGTAAGTCAGGAAAGGGTGAGCCTTCTGGGTACCTGACGCAGGCTATAAGACAGGGGGACAGGGGCTCTGTGTGTCTGGACCAGGAGACCTCACAGAGAGAGAAGGACACTGGGGAATCAATCGCCTCAGCAAGGAAACTGAGCAGAAAACTCTCCAGAGATGGTGGTAAGGGAGGGGCTGATGCTAGGAAGCCAGTTCATACTTGCGCTGGCAAGGCAAGAACTTTCCAATATCTCTCAACTCTTTGGGTTTTTTTTCCTGCCTATTACTCCAACTCTAACTGTCTCCCCCACCCCCACATCTCTCTCTTTTTCTTTCCCCCTCTGTGAATTTCCCTATCTCTGTCTCTCACATACATGGCACATCCCTAGAATTCCCATCCCTGGGATTCCCTCCTCATAGACAAAAGGAAAATCTTTCCTTTTCTATCTGAAAGGAGAGTGAACAGTTGTAACTTTGAATGCAACTGGACGCTTCAACTATTATCAGGAGTAGGTATCAGGAGTGTCAAATTGAGTCTAGAAAGTAAATTTGAAGAACATATATTGCCCAAGGATTCAAAATAGTTAGCAACCAGTTGGGCATGGGCATCAACTACTGAGAATGAGGGGGGGGTAACATTTGGAGCAGAGCCTTGGTGGGGGTCACTGAACTACAGAGAGCTCTGGGGGATATTGGGGAGAAATCAGGGTCACTAATGACTGGCAGAGTGAGGTGTCCTCAAGGCACATGGCTACTATGCACGTATATAGAATAGAATTGACATTTTAACAAAAACAGTTGGCTGACAAGGGTCCCCTGAAAAGCAGGGGGCAAGGAGGATCTCTGAATATATACATTTTAAGTGTTGGTGGAAGTGAAATAAAATTGTTCTGTGAGCACATGCCTTGAATCCTGATTATTTGAAGGTCCAATTTTATTACCTGAGTGAGCTCTTTAGAGAGGATTTTCTATCATATTTAATAATTCTGAGGATAGGGTTGTAGAAATTGGTGGGAAGAGGTAAGACATATCAAGTCTTGGACAAATGTTCTTGGAAGCAAGAAAAGGAAGAGGCAAAATCTTTTGAAGGGTGGCAGTCTCAATGTGGAATCAAAAAGTTGTAGTTTTATCCTAACTATAAATATTCACGATTTTTGCATGCTGTTCAATGTTACTACTACTGATTTGTTCACAACAAATGATTTATTCAAGGTAGTCATATGACTCTAATAATTATTGATATTATTATTTTGAATACTGATTTCTGGATTTGCATATTAAATCTGCTAAATAATTAAACTACTTTAAAATTTAGTGAAAGTTATTTTTAACAAATTGCTAGATATTTGGTTGGCTATACTTGCCTTTACTCATTAGCCAAGGGGGAAAAATAAAACAGAATACTATTATGATACCTTGATCAGGGGTTTAATTTAAATATGAAGTTATAGTTTATTGCTTTATTAGTGTCCTATCATTGTGTTCTATTTTGTTGATTTTTCTTCTTGAAGTAAAAGTAGTATCCAGTTATATTTATTTGAGTATAATAACCAGAGGATAATTCTAAGTAGAAAAATATGATATAACGTAATTTTTAAAGAAAGAATGAGTTATTTGCATGTATTGTTCAATATGAATGACTCTTAATCAATTTTGTTTCATATTTAAAATAGACATAATACATGATTTAGGCATATAAAGTGAACCTATACTGTGTGAACTATTTTTTGTGAACTTAATGTAGTATATAAGATGGTGATTCATAATGTTTTACTCCCAAAACCAGTATAATATAAAATATAAAAACAAAGGCTATTTAAATAAAAACATCTTTGAAAGAATGACATTCTGGTACAAGTGATATTATGTGAATCCAAGGAAGAGGACCTAATTTAAAATTTTAAAGCTTTTATTTCACATATTAACATTTATTTAAAAAGTAGAAAATGTTCCCTCATTCTCATGTGACTTATAACACAATTTTAATCCTAAAATTTGGACACTGATGCTAATTAAGCTCAAACAAAAATAATGAAAACAAAAACCACAGTTGTCTAGGTATCTAAAGTTTTCACTTGAAGTTAACTATAATGAAAGTGCAAACAATTCCACTTTCCTGTTTGTTATAAGGTCAAATAAATTTTTTAATACTCATAAAAATACCATTTGCTATTTTTAGGCTATTTACCAATACAATGTCGTTGTTTATGAGAAGAACCTATACTTTTGCTTCACGACCATTTTATTGTCCCTGTATTTGAAAGCATATTATTTGAGCATCTGTTTCAAATGAAGAGTGAATTCATGGATGAATTCTGCATTTTCATGCTCTGTGCATAAGCAAATGTAGCTACATCATCCCAGATCAAAAGCAGTGTTGCTGACTGTTGTGCTGTCCAAGGAGAACTGGATCAGTCCTTAACCAAACTTATCTCTTCCATCTAGTGTGGGCAGAGAACAGGTGGTTTCACAGAGACAGGGAGCCATCTGGTGACCATGGAGGTGGGGGTGCCTCTCTTAGGAGAAAATCGAAATGGGTTCAGAATGGCACACTGAACCATCTGGTGGTCCCTGATGATTTCTCACTTCAGGAGAAGAGAGATACTAGATACTACCAGATAGGGGACCCCTGGTATTATTAGCTCTTTTAAAATTTAATCAATTTTCAAAAAGCATTTTCAACAGTTTGGATATATATGGCCAACTTGGCCAAATGTTTTACAATAATTTGCATTCCTACTAGTAGCAGCATTGCTACGTTGCATTCTTACCTATGCGAAGGTGCTGATTTCTATGAATCTTTGCAATGTTTTTATAGCATCTTTTACAAGAAAGAAAAGACTAAAAGTTATTTTGAAATACAACATTAATTAATTAACTCATGTTGATTTCTCTTACTTGCAACTCAAACCTAACTGATGTGGTTTTACCTGTTTTTAGATGTCTCCTATTTTTATAAATTATTTATTGCTTAGTTTCCTAAGATCTATATCCCTCACTAGCATACAGTCTTCTGTGAGACAGCTTCTAACTCCTTCACTGCTTTATTCCCAATTATCTACCACCACATCTGGCATACAATAAAACGGACTGGAGAGAAAACAAGTTATGTTGCATCTACTGAATACACTCCCATCCAAAGACTTTGCTGTCTTAACAGCAGTCAGGTAGCATCATCTGCCACAGAGATTTGGTAAGTGCACTTGTTTTATTAAATTAGAATAAGTCAAGTGATCAAAAACCCTCTCAGGCTCAGCAAAGGACCAGTATATCTCCACAGAAGAGCCCTCTCCTCATGTCCACAGTCCAAGCCCTCTGAAGCTCCTGGTTTCAGCAATTCTCTCACCATCATATCATTTTTATAAAATGGGCTGCATCTTACATCTGTGTGACATGTGTCATAAATTTTACTGGCAAGAGTCTTTCTTTGAGCCACTATACATGTCCAACCTGGAACAATCCAAGACAATACTGGCAAGTTTTACATAAAATCCACAGAAGATGTTATTTTTATGATGCACCCTAGTATTTTCTCAGGCTATAGTGGTGGGCTTTATGTCACTTTCCATGTGGAAATAGCTGTGCCTCTGTGATGGTGTCGATGGGTAAAACTTAAAGATCTTATAAAGGACTAACACTGTTGGGGAAAGTTGTATGATCAGTTAGCATACACACATCTCATAAGTATGTCAGTACTGGGAAGGGAAGCAGTAGAACTCTGGGCATGCTGCCTGAAGGCCCAGTGCCTGGAGGCCTTCTCTAAAAGTTCACAAATGAGTAAAGCTTCAAGACAAAACCCGAGTTCTGGAGAGAGATTAGTTTCAAAGTGTAAAATATGCTCCAAAGCAGTTATTTTATAGATAAATTCTTAGTTTTTTTTTTCTTTTTCTTAAAGACTATGTTCAACAAACTTATTAACATTAGAGAGTTGAAATCTGGGCGTACAGAGACTGGGATCCATCTATTTTTCAGATATCCTATTTATGAGCTACTGTTGAAATTTTATTTCTATCAGCTTGTATTTCAGATAAAAATGACCACTGGAACCTTGTATTCTACTCGTGGGAATGGAGACTGACCAGCCCCTATGGAAAATAGTATGGAGATATCTCATATAGATCTACCACATGACCCAGCAATTCCACTCCTAGGTATCTGTCCAAAATACACAAAAGCACTAATTGAAGAAATATATGTACTCCTATCTTCACTGCAGCACTATTTACAGAAGCCTGCAGTTTATGAGTATTTAGGGGGTCATGGCTCCCAGTCTAGCACTGGGTATTAAAAAATGTTTTTTTTTTCAATCTTTTCTTTTCAGTAAAAGTGATATATCTTCTTATCCTCATGTTTGGGCTGCTGAAACAGAATACCATAGTCTGGTGTGGCTTATTTGCAAAAGACACTAAGTTCTCACAATTCTTGAGATGGGAAATCTGAGGTTTGGTGCCAGCATGGTCTGCATTCAAGACCCTTTCCCTGCTTGCAATCTGCTATTTTCTAAAACTCTCACCTGAGAGAGCCTAAGGGGGCTCTATGGTTCACTTAATAGGGACCTTAACACCATTCATGAAAGTTCCCTTCACTGTATAAATTTTAGGAGGGCAGAAATATTCAGTTCTCATCACATCTTTAAAGAAGTGTGACCCCATTTTAACATATTTTAAAACTACTCCTTTCTTGGTAATTACATGTCTGTGTCCTTTGCACAAATATATATATTAGGATTTTTTGCATGTTTTCTGGTCTTATTTATCAGTAGCCTTTTTTTTTTTCAAATTGACTATACTGACAACCTTTTATTCTCATTTCAAATGTCTACTTTTTATTTTAATACATTATTTTCACTGCTACAAGTTCATTTTACAAGGTAACATAGGATCAATCTATAGGGCAGGAGTGCTTTATTACTGAAGAGTTTTAGTGTTTTATAGAATATTCCAAAAGGACAGAAACATTAACTTTGACCCAAGTCTTTTGTACAGTACAGATGAAGGTCAGATATATGATATCCTGAATGAATAAATACACCTTAAGTGTAATAACCAGTAATCTTGAAACATAAGATTTTAATCCTGTCATTAAAAGGAATTTATAGCTCAACTAACACAAAAATCATATTTAATATCAAAGTGAAGGCATTATATCTCCCCAACAATATCTTCTTTTGTTGAAGAATCACAGCTAAAACCAGGAACTCTTAAAAAGACAAAAAAATTGGTATAATACTTCTGCCCTAATTGTATATGACAACAGCAAAAGTCTTACGTTCTTTGAAAGTTTTCCATCAGAATTATTTTACACTGGCATAATCATATACATATCAGATTAAAATATACATTTCTTTCAATTTTTAAAACATTTTCAACATTTTCATGTATAACTCATATATTAAATATCTAACATTTTGCTCAAATCCAGTAATAGGTCTTTTACATTTGAAACAGAATTTACCATCTGGGGTCTTACTCAGATGGAATAAGTCATGTGAGAAACACCTTCTTCCTTAGAAGAAAAAATGTAATAGCATAACCTTCTACTGATCATTATACTTTAGTTATTTATACTGAAATAAACACAAAAGGCAATCAGAGTCTTCCAGAGATTGCTTTCCTTGTTGTTTGTCCAATAGAAATGCTTTCCAAGTTGATTACAGGGATAATCTCAGGCATAATTGTAAATTCTAGGGCTAAACATGCTTCAGAAAGAAACTTTTAAAATAATGGATTAGCTTATTTTAATCATGTTACACGTTTGTTTGCAAGAATAAGAACTACGACATCCCTCTGGGCTAACTATTCAATGCTGCTTTCACCAGAATGAGCCACCAGGCTGCAGTGCATCAATAGAAAGAACAAACAGAATTCAGTATTTGTTTTTTTAAAATCTGAGTCTTTACATTATGGATAAAACAGTTTCATTGCAAATCTTGGAATTAATGAAGAAAATATATTGCTAGATAAAAAATGCATTTCATGCCCCTTGAAGAGAAACTGAGATGCTATACAAAAAAAAATCCAAAAAAGGATAAAATATTATGATTTTCTTCTAAAAATCCCCAAACCAAAAACTAATGTAATTTAAACCTTTTAAAAATACCAAAAAGTCTCAAGTTGTTCAGAAATGCAAGTACCTATGGTCCTATGATTCAAATAATTTTACTATAGACTTTCAAAATACATATGTGGGACCAGAAACACTAATGTTTAGGGAAAAGCTAGGAAATTATTGTAAAGTTGCTTCTTTCCTCCGCAAATTCACCTTTCATAGAGACTTCACTATGCCAGAACTTCAAGGACGTTATTTTAGGAGTCCTCAACCGACAGCATGGCCTCTCTGACACACATGTACATAAAATAAAGCCAGATGCCAAGTGACATACATGATTCCAGGTTGGAGTCACTCACACCACCTAGAATTTTGCCATTACCCAGTAATTTATAGGATATTTGCTGGTTTCAGGATGAAAAAAAAGCTCAGACATGAAAGCCTGAACTTCTTCTGAAACAGCTCATTTCAATGAAATTTGGAGAACTTTGGAGCTGGAAACTCTGTAGTCCAACAGACTTTGCATAACTCTGTTTGAAATGCATATGTTTGGAATTCATCATAATTATATGTACAATATATGGATTAACTTAGGGTGAAGAAAAAATTTCTAGAGAAAAGTTTTACATCTTACTCATCAAAACTAACAATGATGAATCCTTAAAAGTTTCAGGTACTTCACATAAGCAGCTGGGACACTGGCTGCACCACTCTCTAAGGCAAAGGGCACCATCTCCATTTGGTTTGCCAAGAAATGAGGTGACTGGCTGATACTGAGAGCCAGAAAGAAGCAAGGGAATGTAAACCCAGATCTCAGGGGCTTCCAGTGTGAAGCCTGGTGTGCTCTGCCTCTGTCCCAAGATAGAATTCTGCTTCCTGCTTCTACCTCACATCTTCATAGCATTATAGTTAAAGTGCTCATGTCAGTGAGAACCAAATCAGAGACTGATTAATAACATCAAACACTATCCTCAAGAATGACACCAGTAGCCACACTGTATGCTACCCTGTTTTTTTTTTTTTTTTTTTTGCAAAACAACTGTACCTCTCTTTTGCAAAACCACTGTACCAGCAAGGACATGAAACTGTCATTTCTAGATTTTAGTGTTGTCATCATAATTTCTTGTTCCTCTCCCTATAGCTTTTCCAAAATTCTCTGTAGAACATCTCCTAGATGACATTAGAATTTTACTAATAAATATATGATAAAGGAATAAAATATATGATCAGTATAATGATCATAAAATATGATCAGTATAATGTGCTTTTACATATTTTAAATCAAGTTCACTTATATTTAAACAAAGGCATTCTTTTTTTAGAGGAATCATCTGATAGTTCAATGCTATGAACTCTTAAGATGGAACACAAGAAAGTATAGCAGAAAATTCTGGGGTTTGGGGGACACTTTTTCACAAATAGAAATTTTCTCAGTATTAGAAAATGAATGCTGGTAAATGATTTGTACTTTTCTGTGTGGCACAGAAGTTGGAAGCACTGCCTGGTCAAAGTCTAAACTGGACAGGATAGATGTGAAAAAAGAGGAATCTTTTTGTTCTTTTCTGATAGCTTAGAAAGCATGCATGATGAGGTGGCAGGACCTGTAAATCATTCCCATGTTGGGGATACAAAAGTCGAGTGCAGGACTGAAACATCGGACTGAAGTGTACTTAAAGAGTTTTTTTATTTAGATGTAGAAGAGATGTAAGAGAAAATCAGTACCAATTTCCCTGCTAGTTTCCAAGGTCCCTGATGGTTTCACTGGGCAGTGGTCAGGATTCTTCTCACTTTTGTTCTGATTTACATTTTTGAAGAGCACCTAGGTCGTAACCCAGACTCTAGCACACCCAGTGAAAATGATATTCCCAACAACGTTTGTTCAGTGATGGTCAATGCCTGACTGAGAGCGGTTGCCCTGCTCCCCAGTAGGAGACCCATCATGATGGAAATGGCCAATGACACACCAGGAGTTTGAAAGTTAATGGCAGGAGGTGACCTTTAATGTCTCTTTTTAGCTACAGCTTAGACAGTTCTGTGCGAATCATTCCTCCTCCTTCTTCCTTTGTGCCTTTCAATTTTGATGTGTTGGTTGAAAGTCAATCATTTTGTCATTCAAGAAGTGATCATATATTTCAAACAGGAGAGAAAATAAGGGCATGAGAAAGATGACTTTTTTCATTTAAATAATGGTAAGTAATGCTTATCAAGGAAGGTTTGTTCTGCTCAGAATTAAAGTGATCACATAGAGTAGGAATTTAGCATTCTGCTTTCCCTCCAAACAAGATTGCTTGCTCAGGCGCCTTTGAAAGCAACACAAGATTACTTATGCTCTTCCACTCTGTCAGCATAAATCTTTCCCATCAGCGAGAGCTATTTATTTGCTTATTTATTCATTCATTTGTTCATTCATATATGAAAAATGAAATATCTCATAGGCCTTAAGAATGAAAGCCACTAAATTAATACAATTAAACACAATGGAACTTTTATTCAAAATTGAATTCATATTCATCTTAGCACAGTACAGTATCCACAAGTCTGCACGTTTTATTTCAGACTTCACTCACTTGGGCAAATGCACACTTATTACTGTCACTCATTTAGACTCTAATTCAATCATCTGGGCAATAGATTTTAATGGGTTCTGCTGCTTCTTGATGGGTCCCAAGTGAAAAACAATTGTTTGTCTTCCTTCCCTGCATCAAGGAGATGGTGTTGGTTTTGTGACATATAAAAGCAGACTGATCCAGCACACTTACAATGGGGCAAAACAGGGTGTGGTGAGTTTGTGAGAAAGACTTCAGGTAAGGGAGCCCTAAAGAGTTATCCAATATTCTATTTTCAGCAACAAAAAGTTACACATAGATTTGCTGTACCTACTTGAGACTGTGACCCAGCAGAGGGAGAGAAAACACTTCTTTTCTGCTCAAATGCACATTTCTACATCCCAACCCCATGCCCCCAGAAGGCAGCCTCAGATATCATCTGCTACTTAAAAATTATTTTATTATTGCAAATTAATTTTTCCAAAAATATTATCCAATGTAAAGGTTTAAGAACTGTTTTGTGCATATAATTCTTAAAACTGATTTTTTTTTGAGAAGCAGAATGGCTATATTAATTCAGCACATTATACCTGCATGACAATTGACATGTCATCACATTAATTCATATGACACCCCCTGTAGGATTAACCACATTTTTTAAAGCAAGAAGTGACATCATTTGCTCAAGGCCACAGAGCTAGTGAATGATGGTGCCAGGAATCTCAACTCTAAGTTGTCATTCTTAAGAAACTGGAATATTCATTGACTTTTCATTGGTATTACAGAAAGAGGTAATATATCTGTAGCTTCTACAGGTCCTGTTTGATTAAACAATTTAGGGCAATTGGAGCACCTCTCTATTCATGCACTAGATACCCTTTCATAATATCCCTCAGATGTTATGAAACATAACTTGCCATCAGTATGGTGACTTCAAGACCCCAAACTACAGCCTGGACCCCTTTTTGGTCTCCACAGCTAGGACCCGATCCTGCTCCATGTCAGTGGCTCCTAGAGTCCAATGTCATCTGTCTGATTCTGACCTCTGCCATCTCCCAGAAATAAAACAATCATGTCAACTGACAAGAGGAACATGGCAAGAGCTCTGGAATCTGACCCCCAGCTTCAACCTGGTGTTAGTCCTGTGATTTACTAGGCGAGCAGATTTTCCCAACCTGATAAGACTTTGACCCTATAGAGTTGCAAAGATGAAATAAGTTTATCTATGAAGCTTGGTAGGCTGGCATTTAGTTAGCACTTACTAACGAGCATTTACTAAGTCCTTCAACCTCTGCACTTCCTCTTCTACAGTCTTTGCCAATGTGTTTAACTTGGGAAAATAAAATTTAGTTACCTCAAAGCTCAAAAATGGAACCATGAATTTGTGAGAGAATGACAGAATGACTTTGTGGGAACCCAACTGGTAACTCCTATGGTTGCTTAGCCCAGAAAGGAAGTGTGGATTCTGGCATTTATACCCACAATCCAAAAACTTGCATAAAGTTATTAACAGGTACTTCCAGCATAGGGGCAGAGTTCCAGCTTGCTGCTGCATTTTGAGGGACATGAGGACATGGGGAACAGAGAAAATAAGTAGGGATAAGTTATCGTAAAATATATTTCCACACAAGAATCAGTCATGTCAGGAGAATTTCCAGGCAAATATGTAAATGTGAAATTCCCTCAATAATGTGGGCAGAGGGTAGAGGATCTGAAAAATAAACAAACATGACAAGCAATCTTAAGTTTTGATAGTGGGTAACACGGTTGGATAGGGGGCCAAGGTCCCCCTCTTGGTGATACAGTTGAGAATTGGGGCTCCACCATCTTTTTGTTTCGACAGAAAACACCACAGGTGAAGAGACAGGAAGTTCAAAAAGCTTTGCGACCAGGAACAGCGGATGGCCAGAAGTCATGGAACAGTGAGCTGGAGATGGAAGGTGTGCAGCACTAAAGCCTGCATTGGTGGCTGCTGTAGGTGTAGCCAGGCAGAGAGAAGAAAAAGGCTGCACTATGAAGTGATGCAGCAGGTCTGGGTGACTGGAAGCCTGAGAAATAGGAAAAGGAAAAGGCTGAATAGGAAAAGGCTTATTTTATTTGGAAGCTGGAAAGGTGGTAACTGGAGAAAACTGAAGATTTGTATAAGCTGATTTTGCATTGGTATTTGCTGGGAAATTCTGAAGAAACTTGGATTAGCTGAGGATGCTGGGGCCGAAGGTGTCACCGTCTTCTCTGATGTATGTGGTTGGAACATTGCACATACAAATTTGGAAAAGCTGAGACTTGGACTTGGACTGGACTGTGTGGTGGAAAACTGGGTTCCCCTGGTCTTGGGGACCCTTTATTTCTTTACTTATCTACTATGGTTATAAATAAATTTGGTATGGTGATTTAAGAACCTGGTTTGCTTTGTAAGGAACAAATGGATGGGGATGCCCTGCCACTCATAGTAACATTTTCATTTCAACAAAATTTTCATTTAAACAATGATAAATAATTCTCACACTGAAACAAAGTGACCACTGAAAGTTACCCATAGATTTTCTTTCTGAGATACACTATCTTTCCCATACTGTCCCAAATCCAGTCATTTAAATAAAAACAACTGCCCAAAGCTCATTAATGTTAACAACCATCAACAACTGTAAACAGCTGTCAGTCTTAAATTTGTCACTCAGCATAGAAAATTAAGTAATATCTCAAGCAGTTTAACTGCATCTTGCGAGTTCGAGTGGCAGTAATAGAAGGAAACATGTGGCTTTTCTGCGCCATGGCCTTTTATGGCTTTAACTACAACAAACTGAAAGATAACAATATTTCTCTTCTTCAAGCTAAGTACAGAAGCAACAACCAAGGGAATGGACTTAAAATGGTCAACTTCCACATACTTGTACAGTGTACCTGGCTATTCATAACACAGCTTTGCTCTCAGGTTGGAGAATGCTTCCAGAGAGTTCTCTGACTCCTCTACCAGGAAAGGAAAGCACATTTTTCTAGTGTCCATGTCCAAACTTGCAGAAAGTCATCAATAGATAATTCATTTACAACAGCAAAACCCAAGACAACAGAACCTTCCTGTTCTGTGAGTTGGTCAGGCTTTTTCCTCTATTAGCCTGTAAAAGCAGCACCTGTGGTATTGTGCCCTCCCCAGGGTTGTGTGTATATGCCTGGCACAGTGGGCATGCACATGTGTGAGTGGTTACACCTGGGCCTGGGAGGAAAGGACAAAGGGCAGCTTTTATCCTAGGGAGAGAGAACAGCCAAGAACATGTATACGAGCATAAGTGAGAGCAAGAGAACACCAGAGAAAGAGCCTGAAGATTCCTGGGGGACTGAGGGGTTCTCTTGTCTCTTACCCCCATAAGCCCCAAACCCCCACCCCAGCTCTAGACCTGCCCTGCCCTGCCTGTGTAACTGCTAGAACCAATAAAGAATCTACCCAGATTGGTGAGCCAGGCTCTTACCTGACACTTCCTGACACTTTAGGCCCCATGGACTGAGCCCTGTAGTCACTCACCAAAGAGTATTTAGTCAACATTGTCCTTCTCTTTGATATTTTAGAATGTTACATAAACATTTAGTCCATATCATGTTACAGGTACCCATGAATGAATTCAGAGCTACATTCTTTATGCCTCATAAACCTGTGGTCTGTGTGCTAGGACCCGATGGTTCACCCCATAATCTGGAAGACTATTCTTTATTTTTAGACCAATTTTATGTTTTATGTTGCAATATATATAATTTCTATTGAAAATATATATTTTGTATTTTTATATTTTATACTGTGCTTTGGACATGACAAGGTTGAAAGTTTCTCTCAAACAATTAGATTTACCCATCATTTGACATGATCACCTAAATGGAATGGATGGAGCTCTTGGGCCTTCTGACTACAGATTTAATGATCTTATTTCCAGAACCTTCTTTCTCTAACAGTGCATTCTACAAATTGAGTCAGATGGTGCCTACAGCACAGGCAGTCCTCACACTACACACCTACTACAGGCTTGCCATGCCTACAGAGTGTGGACTATCAGCAAACAATAACAAGGGACAGCATGAAGGTGACCTCAGGGAGAAATTCAGTAGTAGACATGCAAGGGATTTTCATCTAATATCAGATATTAGTTTGCTGAGATGTTGTTTGCTGAGATATTAGTGGATTGATGTTCCCTTAATTATCCAGCCACTTTATGATTTTGATTTATATCTCAAAAACCTAAATGTTGACATTAGGCTGCACTCATATTTCAATATCAAGAAATGTTTTTGTATGAGAAATGTATTTCTTATGATTTGCATTGCAAGTCTCATAAATGCATTTCCTGCTTGCTTTTTTTTAAAACCATGCTGTCTCACTTAACTGATTCAGATGCTCTCCCCAAATGGGTCCCTCTGTGTTTCTGTTTCTGGATTTGGCCTTTGATCAGACCATTTCAACCAGGCTGATCTCCTTCATGTCACAGGGTCTTTGCACCTGTCACTCCCAGGACTTTTCCCTCAGACATGATGGCTCATTCACCTCCTCTTCCTGTAGGCTCTGTTCAAATACTGCTTTAACTCAGCTGAGGCTTCTCTCTTTCAAGTAGCATCCTCTCATCATCCTCCCCCCTTGAGCTGCCTTGCTATTCTCTGTGATTCATTTTTTTTCTTCCCCCGCCTGCTGTGAACTTCATGATGGTAGGGATTTTACTTGTTGTGTTACCACTCTATTGACCCAAAACATCACTAAGTAATGTGTTGGATGGATCTGAATGTAAAAGTAAGCGAATTATTTACTTACTTATACAAATTTCACCTATAGGTAGACTTGGGTTTGCATTTGCAAATAGGCATGACCTCATGCCACATACAAGAAAGTGAACTTGAACCTGACATTCTGTAAAATAAGCTCAAGGAAAGCATGGCTCTGCTGAGAAGTGGTCATATCATGAAAGCTTAGAGTCAGATTTTACAGGTTCAGCTACTAGAAATAGGCATGTCCCTAGATATTTTATCATCACAATTGTGTAATCGAATTTTCAACCTGGCAGTCAGCTAATGCCAGAGATAACAGGTCAACTAATGCCAGAGATAACAGGTCAAGATGTAATTCATTACTCATGTAACTCATCTTTAGTGTGGTCTAGTTCCAAGGAGCAAGTGTAAAATAATCAAGTCTTTTAAAATTTGGAGTGAATTTTATGCTCGGTGGAGCCAACAGGTCTCATAAATAAGTGACATTTTGGAAAATTCAAATGTCTGCACTCAAGGTTTGGGAACTTATTGTTTTAAAACATTGCTTTAGACTAGTGAGAAATAGGACCAACCTACTACTGAGCAAATCTTAAAAATTTACACACAAGAATTAAATCATATTAATATCACTAGTCTACTATTACTTGATACCCAAGTTATACTGAGCCCTTTCAGTATAAACAGCACTAACAAAAGGTGAGAGGAAAACAAGGTAGTAGGTGACAGACACCAGACAGGTCTCTAGGCCATGGTGGCATCCCAGTCTGCTGTTTTCTACAAAATCAATACCACAGAAGGGGACAATTAAATGCCAGAACTTTATTTATCATAGTTTTGGAGGCTAAAAGTCTGAGACCAATATGCCAGCACAGTCAAGTAAGAAGTTTCTTCTGGAGGGTCACAGATTCCTTACTGTGTACTCAATACAGATGGAAGTAGGACGGTGGGGTGGGGTGATCTCTCATGACAGGACTCAACCTATCTTTGGGTCAACATGCTCATGTCCTGTCTCCCAAAGGCCCCACTTCCTAAAACCTCACCATAGGGGTGAGGATTTTCACACAGGAATTGCAGGGACACAAACATTTAGATCATTGCTTTCAAGGCCTCCATTGGAAGGTCATTTTGCTCGCTGGCATTGAGTGGTTTCCCGAACACACTTTTGCAAGATGTCCCACTCAAACAAAATAGCACAATTCCTGGTAAAGAACACAGAACTCAGGATGAGAGAGCTCACATTTCCAATGTTAGGTCTAGGTGATTTCTACCTTACTTTCTATGCCTTCTCAGGCAGAAGACTCAGGAGACTGGTCTCCCCTTTATAGGGTGTGGCCTGGTTTCCTGACATTCACTCTGAAATTGACAAGAGCAAAGCAGCAATGTCACCAGCCATATCTCACGTGGGTCCTGGCCTCGTCTCTCTTGACTTTTGTTGCTGTTGCCCACTTCTTAGCATCATAATGGATGCCAGTTCTCAGCAGTAGAAAATGATTGGTACATTTATGGAAGCAACAGTTCACTTTTTTGTCTTTAGAATAATAAGGTAGATATTGAAGTAAGCTACAATGAAAATATTAACGCACAAAGAAAGCAGAAAAATAAAGATTAAAGTTAGGAATATAAATAGGAACTAAATTCCATTACCAGAATCTCAGAAAGTAACTTTCATGTAATGTAGTGCTTTGTTTAAATAATTACAGATGTCAACAAAGAAATGAGCTGCTGCAAATCTAATCTATGTGTTTCTTAACTTTGGTCTACAGCAAATAAACGACCACAGTGGAAGGAAACAAGCAAGAGGACAAAAAGATTAACCATCCAGAAACCGCCTTTGTCCCATGTGGGCTTCACATGGTCGCTCTCCTTCTACGCATCTGCATCTGCCTCAGTCCTCACACCAAGTCTGTTCTATCCATCAATCTTAGCCCTACATTTAAAACTCATTAAAAATCAGTTTGCCATTCCTCTCAAAGATTAATCACACAAGTCCAACATAATAGCTTTGCCAATTTAAATGCTCCTACTTTCACATTGCATTTCAAGTGTATTGCAATTATATTATATTGCTTCTGGCCAAGTTAGAAAATGTATTCAAATAATAATCCTATTTTTGGTATATGGTACACTATTCAGGCCATTCCTCATGTTAATTATGCATTAAAATTGAAAATGCACTTTAAGTCTCTATAGAAGTAAGGATCCATCCATCCATCCATCCATCCATCCATCCATCCATCCATCCATCCATCCACCCATCCATCCATCCTTTCCTTCCTTTCACTCTCCTTCCACCTATGGTTACACCTAACCTTTAAATTGTGCAGTTATTTGAATGTTTAGCAACCATTAAGAGGGCTAATACTTTATTCTTTCAGCATTCTATATTCTGGTATGACCCTTTTTCTTCACTTGTGTTTTTAATTAAAATATTTACACCAAAGATGTCAGTCATTTGCCTGCTTAGCTTATGAACAGGTGCATAATGGAATGTGGTTACCAGTTAAGTGTTTGGAGGCATCACATATTATTCAATCCTAGCAAACTAAAGAGAAAATTGCTTTCTGTCATCATTATCCCAACTTTTAACTTTCTCTTTGCCATTATTAAGTCAGAGCTTATAGCCAGCTACTAGAGAAAGCATATATAGATGAATTTTTGACATGAATAAAAAAAAGTATGGCTTCTTAGTCATGTGAAGAGCAAACACTGATATCCTGTTGCATTGTTTTCATTTTCGTGAATTCAGAAGGCAGACATTTATGAATTACTGGTCCATCTCAGCATTAGTAGCTGGAAAAGTGTTCCTTATAAATATGATTTTATTGGTAAATGAAAAAGATTTCTAGTGTTCTTTTCCATTCTTAACTGTTTGGTGAGACAAGCTCTATAGAAACTACCAAGATTAATTTTAGTTTAGAAGCAATTTTTAATTAAGTATTTAAATTAATATTAACTAAAGATAACCAGAATGCAAATTCACTTTGGAGATTATAGATTATGTCTAAACGAATGGTCAAAAAACTAAATTGCAAATATGTCAATTTCTTCATCAGTTCATTTATTGGGTTTACATTGATTCCGTACAATGTGGCTCTTTTTAGGCAGGGGGAAATTCAGCAATTAGCCATAGGTTCTTCCTTTGTAGGTGAGAGAAAGATAATACAATAAATCAATAGGTACATGATATATTGAAAGGTAATAAATAAGGTAATAAGGGTTTTCAGGTTCAAGGGTTTCATTCTAAATCAAGTTTTGGGATGGTTTGCAGTGCAGGCAATGAGAAATAACAGTTGGGGCAATGTGAGAAGAAAGCTGCAGATGGGGTGAAGAACACTGTCAATGTTGCCGAGGGGAGCACAGAGCTGAGGGGTGCTCTGGGGGTTGAGGCAGAGCAGGGTCATTGCTGTGCGAGGTGGTACTCGCTCTGAGTATCCAAAAGGCCCCAAGCAAAACTTGAGTGAGGGAATAAAATATCTGCTTTTAAGGCTCAGACTTCACTGGTTTCAGAATAGACTCTTGGGGAACTGAGAAGTCAGGGATGGAGCAGAGTCAAGTATTCAAGAACAATGGGGCAACTGGACCAAACAGCTCAATCGGTATAGGAAGTGGCTGGTCCTGGGTAGACAGTTAAAGTGAGGTGACAAGTGTGGGTTGATATGGGGCTTAAGAGATTTACAGACCCATGATGGACTCATACTCTTTATTAGTTAAAATTCTAGATACATCCACTCATGGGTATGATGTAGGCATTCATTCACTGTGAATTCTCTTCTTTAATCACTTGGAGTACAAGTAGAGAACCCAGACACTTGTGCTTACACCTTTGTTTCCCCCATGGCAAGTATATCCCTTTCTTCTTGCCCCTAAAATATTTTCTTTGGATTTCCTAATTATTGAAACTATTTCTTATCTTCCAGAGGCCACAGCTGTCTTAAATACTTATTCTTTAAATGGCTAAAAGCATTTTTATATTTTCATATAGTTACTGTTTACCTTGCTACTGGTGGGTATGACTTTTAAACTGCAGTAAAATATTAAACTATAAACTCAGTGTTTCACTATGCATGCTCATTCAGCATTTTTCTCAAAACACTACAAAGTATTCCAAATGAGTGTCTTTTTTGCAAACTCTCCCAGTATGAATCCCTTTGTAAACTGAGATAGTAAATGGGTTGCTCTTAATTATTGTGGGTGGATAGTGTGTTTTAGCAATTGGCAATAATTTGAAACATAATAAATGCAACAATTGGGTCCTCTTACATGATCTGCATTCCAAGTTTGAAATGTGAGGATTAAGCAGACAAACAAAAAGCTAGACAGCTTTCCTGTCACCTTTATTCTTGCCAATGAGTTACTCACTGGAGTCAAACCAAATTCTTGCACAATTCTTCTCACTCCAATGAAGACCACTTTTGACTGTGCAGCTCCTGGCCTGCAATTTCAGTAGGAGCCCCCGAAATACTCAGATAGCTATCATATAATATCTGTTTCTTCTTCCAACATGGCTCAGACCCTGAAAATATTAATACCAATTAAGGTGGTTAAATATATTCAGCAGACTGGTTTAGACTCTCCAAAAAACTTGCAAGAAGATGACCAAATCCATCTAGAGTTTGTTGCTATTTGTTGGAATTCCATTATAAAAATATGGATGCATCTACAGTACTAAGAGATTCACAGCTGAACACAGTTGAAGACAGAGGTCAACTTCAATCTCATGGGCAGATGGCCACTCTTGGATGACCTTCCCTCCTGGAAGACTTTATGGAAACAGACTAAGATTCAACTAACATTGTTTATGAAACTTTCATTTGCTAATTTAAAAAGACACAACAAATTTTAGAGAGACTTTTGTCCTATCTTCCAACTGAAAGGTAGTTTTTTTGAAGAGTAATTTTGTCATGGAGTTCTAGAACAGATGGTTATCTGATAATTTGCTAATGAGTTCCTTTTGGATCCATTATCTTTATGAAAAGAATTGAAGAAAATATAGCAAAATGGACTACAGTCTTTCAAATCCTACAATCAAATCAACACTAGACTATAATGCATCACATTTAGAGGGTTGTCTACAGACTCAGGCATGAAAAAATACTAAGAAAATAGTATTTGATCTCCTTTCTCTTTTCCCTTTGTCAGCTACTCACTTTGTTCCAATTTAATGTATTAACAATCATGCTTCTAATGTATAGAAGCAAAATGAACAAACAGATAAAACTATCCAAAGCAAGCCCTAGAAATCTGACTATATAATTGAGGTGATCAGGGGGAAAGGGTGAGAATATAAACAATGGGGGAAGGGGTCCAATGGACTGTGGTGGAAGACTATGGGTAATCTGGTGGTAGCATGGTGTGGTGACATACATCTGAGGGGGTGTGAATTTATTTTCCTAAATCACATACAGTTTGATAAACCAATGATACCTCAAAAGAAAAATAAAACTTGCCACTGAAAACAATAATGAAAAATTAAAAAAACAAAAACAGAAAAACAACTTGCCTCTAAAAACAATAATCAAAAATGTCATGCTGATGGGCAGTCACCATAGATTATGACATTTCCAAGCACTCATTACTGGTAGAATTTACTGATGATAATGTCCTCCCCACTACCCGCTGATTCACTGTGAAGATCTCCTTCTGGTGGTGGGTGGATGACAGTGCCCGGTCTCCATGTGGACTTAGGTTTCCACACATGCAGAGGCGGCAGCAGCAGAAATGCTATATAGATAAACTCAACAATAAAAGAAAATGGTGCCACGCTATGCCAGTGTTTCCTGGGTACCAGGTGGGTACCAAGTGTCCTGAGTGTAGAGAAGCCCAGGCAAGAAAGATCAAAACAGAGACCAGAACTGGGCCACATTGCCTAGCTCAAGGGTAGTATGGCTGACAAGGTTACTCATTGGAGTCAAACCAAGAACACAGTAAAAGCCAACCCACTGCCCACAGAAGGTCAGAAAGTGTTCATGGAGTCAGATTATGGACCCCATCAAGAGGGTGATGAACATGAGGCTCTCCTAGGCTTTTGTGATCCACCCTGGGTGGGGTAGGCAGACTCTAGCTACCAGGTGATGTCTTTATTCCTCACTTCCTACTTCTGGCTGGGTTTCTGCTTGGCCTGGTTTAGCTAGAATGAGGTTAAGCTATTGCTCTCTCTCATGTTGTGCTAAAATTGAAGACTTGTTGCTAAATGTGGAATTGCCTAATAATATCCCACTGCTTAGTGCATGCCCAGGACTAAGACAGGCTGTGACTTTCCTGAGGGTCTCTGAGTAACTGTCAGGTTAGTGCTTGACCCAACCTAGACCACTCGGTAAGGATAAATAACTTAGAATATGTTAGAATATGACTTTGAATTAATAATTTTTATTGAGATAGATACCCCTGACATAAAATCAGACTGGTTTTAGGTATTAAAATAATGATTCCATGTGTGCACATACATATATATGTACCATATTATTACATAATATATTATTAACTATATAGTCACCATACTGTGTCTGACATCCCCAGACTTATTTATTTTACATATGCAAGTTTAAGTCTTTTGAGTTCTTTCATCCATTTTGCTGTTGCCACCACCCACCTTTGGCAACCACCATGATTAATGGTTTGATTTCATGTGTGTGTGTGCATACATATATATGTATATATATATATATATACATATTAAAATAAACACACTAAATGAATCAGTACTTTTAACTACATAAAAATAAAAGATGTTCCTTTGTCAGAGTAACTGTAGGTTTATTTCTGGGCTCTCAATTTAATTTCATTGGTCTGTGTGTCTACTTTCATTCCAGCACCATACTGTTTTGACTATTATAATTTTGTATCCATTGGATGAAAACAAGTCTCTTCATCAAATGGTGTTGGGAAAACTAGAAAGTCACATACAAAAGAATGAAAGTAGACCGCTATCATTCAGCACTTTTGAAAACTAATAATAATGGAGAAAGACTTGAATGTAAGACCTGAAATAAAATACATAGAAAATATAGGTAAAGCATTCCATGACATAGAATTCAGTGATGCTTTGTGGCTATGTCTCCAACAGCAAAAGAAACAAAAGACAATATAAATAGTTGAAACTACATCAAACTAAAGTCTTCTGCACAGTGAAAGAAGCCATCACTAAAACAAAATAAAACTCCCTACTAAATGGGGGAAGATGTCTGCACACCATACACACCATACATTTGACAAGGGTTGATATCTAAGGTCTATAAAGAACTCATCCAACACAATAAAATGAGAAAATATAAAAAATGGGCAACAGAGTAAAATAGCACTTTTCCAAAGAGAAGATACATATATGGCCAAAGAACATGTGAAAAAATGTCAGTTAACACCTATCAGGAAAATGCAAAGAAAAACCACAATGAGATATCACCTCATACCTGTGACAGTGACTCATAGAAAAAGACCAGAAACAATAAGAATTGGGGAAAATTTGGAGAAAATGGAACCCTCATACACTGTTGGTGGAAACACTGACTAGCCTGACTTCTATGGAAAACAATATGGAGATTTCTCATAATATTTAAAAAAAAAAAAAAAAGATTCACCGTATGATTCAGCAAATCCACTGGTATGTATCAAACCACAGAAGGTAAAAACATAAATTATAAGGGATAAATGCCCTCCAATATCCTCTCCTATGCTCACTGAACCACTGTTTACAATAGACATACTGCTTAAACAACCTAGTGTTGAGTTCCTGGAGTATCTTCTTTTGCACAGAAATATTGAGAACATTTCAGCAGTCGTGATTGTGGATTTAGTTCCAGTGATAAGGGCAGAAGTCCTAAGGTGAAATTCTGGCCAGTAAGGTGCAATGTGCAATTAATATTCCATTTTTCAAAGACATATAACAGCACTTAAAAACTTTTAGTATCTCTAAGCTTCTAAAATACCCAAATTGCTTAGCAAGGCATATAGACTAATAGTAAAAACTTCTTCCCTATATATTTAAATAATGAAGAGGATATAAAAGTATGTATTAACTTTGGACGATGCTGTGCTATTCCTTAAACCAGAGGGTTTGTAAGTTTTTTCTGTCATTAATTCAAATTAGAGTGTTAAATTGTTTCAATGCAAAATGCCAAGGCAAAATCATTACTCTAGTCTACATTAAGAAAATGGCAAAGGAAGTAGTGGGAATAAGACTCGAGGCATAATTAAGAATAAAAGAAAACTGTATTATTACAATATTTTCTGGGTGTCTGATGTCTTGGGAAGATGTGGTTCCCAGCTCTGGAAGAGAGACACAGCAATGTGAAAAGCAGTACATTTCTTGGGCATCCATGTTCTGAAGCATGAAACAAATCTTCCGGCCAGTGGAGATGAGGGGACAAGGAAAGGTGATTTTTCATTGTGGTTACAAAACCAAATCATGAGGATGAATAATAAATCCATTCATGGCATTTTTGATCTTGAAAGGCCAATTAGGAAGTACTTTTCAATCAATATAAACTCACTCAGAAGATAATATTGGGGAGAAAAGGCAGGCATTACAAAATTTATCTCATGGTGTAAACCACAGGAAGTGATGTGCCCTCACCAGCTCATCAAGGTTCAGGCACCTTCCAGTGTGGTAACCAAGAGGGGACAGACCCTGGGCTCTGTCTTAGAATCTCAGCGAATGCACGGACAGTGTTTTGCGTGTTCAAATTCTCCCAGGAGGCTTTCATTCAAGGGATTATACATGTTCCTTTCTAGAAATTCTGTTTGGTCCTGTTTCAAATTTTATACTCTTATTTTATTGTTCCTTTCAGTTTGCTATAGCAACTCAAATTCCTAGATTGCTAATCATTCTGTTTGTTGAAATGGCTTTTTCATGGTGACTCATTTGTCTTGTTATTTGGCATTTTAAACTCTGAGCTCATTTTCAGCAGGGTTTTCTCTTTTCTAAGGGATTCCTGCATGATCTGTTTTGTGGAAGGACCCTCTGAGAAATGTTACCTTTGCATATTCTGGGGTCCTGGCCCTGGACTTAAGGTCCAGGGTTTCTGTCCAGGCCTTGGGTTTAGCCTTGTCAGCTGTGCTTTCTGCATGACATAGGTGGTGTAAAATCAGACCCTACCTTTAAGTAGGTATTGTGTTTAGTTTTCTCAAGGGCAATGACTTCTTCATCCAAATCATCTGAGTGGGCAAGCTGATCTACTGATCCTAATTCAGTGGTAAGAGAAACAATTTCTAGCTCTTTTTATACCTGGGAATACCCTTTCAGGTCTCTAAGCACGGTGCACACCCCCCTCCAGCTTTCTCCTTATCCAGCTTAACACTGTCCTCTCTGGGTGGGTGTTTGATTTGTTTGGACTGTTACAAGTGCCATGGACTGGGGGGGTCTTCTGAGCCACAAAAATTCACTTCTCAGAGTCCTGGAGGCTCGAAGTTGAGATGGGAGAGTCAATATGGCCAGATCTTTCCAGTTTACAGGCTATCACCTTTTCATTATAGTTTCATGTGGATTTTATTTGAGAACTTTATCACTGATAAGCTCTTTGGTTATTGGCCAATTCCATAGCCTATCAAAGCCTCAGTTTCCTCTTCTTATGGAGAAAAACACAACAATTGAATTAACTAACAATTATTGCATGTCCTCACTATAACCCTCGGAATTAGGATGATGGTTATCATCTTCATCTTAGGGTCAATGACTTGCAGACTGTCCACGTTTACATAGCTGGTAGGAGAGTGGATGGAATTTTAGGCCAGGGTGTCAAAACAGGTGGCCAACTTCCTTATTCTATAATTCACTGTGGGAAGAAACCAGGTGAAACCTATGAGCTGCCTGCATCAATGACAAGCAACTACTATCGAACTTCTGAACTATGCAATCAAAGCAACAGCCCCATCCAATCCAGGTGACCCTGTTAAGTTTTCATAGATGGAACATTTCAAATGAAAACAACAGGAGATTCGTTGTCTTTATCTGGACAAAGCCATCAAAGTGAGACATAGTTCTCAAGTACCTGGACTGTTATTTTTTGTGAGACACTGTGCTGAGTAAGCACTCAGTCTTCAGCTCATTGAATGCCCATGCCATTTGGCTAGGTCTATAACTAGGAGAAACAGGACTAACTGCACTCAGAAGGGTGGTTTCCTATGTTCACTAAACACAGTCAGTGGTATCACAATATTTAAATTCCAAGAATTTTTGACTGAAATAACTGCCAAGAAGAAAACACTTTTGCTGCTGCTGTCTTTGAGCACTTAAACTGTTAAATTTTCTTAATAGGGTCTTACACTTAGGTAGGGCTTCTAGAGCATTTTACATTAGAGGATACTTTCCAATTTGAAAAGAGGTACTTCAGGAAACTGTTAGACTGACCTGTAATTATGTGGCATCAAGTTCAGTACTGAGAAAAGTGGCTTAAAGTTCCCAAGGCTTATCCCAGAGGAGAGACCTAAACTGCTTCAATTTTAGCTGTGTCACCTGTACTAAGAATTTTGCAGCAGGCTGAAATCTTTAGCAGAAAATACAAAATACATTGCTGAAGTTCAAGAACTAAAGCAATAGGGTGAGAATTTTGTAGTTGGATCCTTTCAGTACAGGATTAAGGACAACAACTGCATTCTCAAAGATTCCATGGCACCAAGCAGGGGCAGGCCAGTGCAGGGCAGAGGGAGAGAGCACATGCAAAATCACTAACAAGTCACAGTGACCTGTCGCAACTCGTCCCCTCCTGATATCAAAAGTCCACATAGATGACTGTAAGAAAAAAGTTTTTCTATTATTAAGACATAAGTCACACCTGTTAAAGGTATCCACTCATAGGAGGAGGTGACACTGAATTCTGGATGGGACAGCCTCACCTGGGGCATCTATAGGGGAAGGAGACAAATCAGATTCACTCTCACTTTTGCTAAACATTCTAAGGATGCTCACCAACAGGGGAACAGCTCCTCCACAACTCCCAGGGAAAACCTTCAAATCAGGGGATAGTTAACTACTGCACTGAGTCATGGAGAAGACACAACAGGTGTGTGCACAGTGGAAATATTGAGAGTAGGTCAAGGACCCATCCAGAGGCTGGGAGGTAGCCAGGCATAGCCCTGAGAGCAGGATGGACTGAGTACCTGAGAGGCCTCCATGGGGCCCACTGCTCTCCCAGTGGGGATGCTGGCAGCATCCAGATGCAGGACCATATGGTGCAAGATTTGCACCAACCCTAATGAGTCTGTTGTGCAAATATGAAGGGACCCTGATGCCTCTTAAATTTGCAAATTTCTGCAGGAACTTGTAACTAAATTTGGTTGGAATTAAGGGGATATTTCGTCCTTGGTGAGCTGCAAGTAAGAGTCTCAGGAATCGCATCTATGCTGTTTGGGGTTGGGGACACACACAAGCAAATCTAGACCTAATCACTTGGATTTACACATAGATCTGTCTAGAGAAAACCTGAACCTTACTAAAGAGCAGAATTACACATTCTGGTCCTGTGAGATTAAAGGAAAAAAAACAAAACAAAACAAAAAAAAACAAACCACCAACATGGTTTAATTATTTAGTGAGATAATTTATTGAACAACTCAATTCTTTGCCAGCCTCTACTCAATGCATTGGGTATTCTCAACCCTTATCCCTCAAAGAAACAATACTTACCAAGGAAATTCTGGTTTATTTAGGGGAACTACGAAATACTGAAATAGAGTAATTTAAAAAGATATCTTTTTAAGTATCAGAATCAAGCTTCAAGTTTCAAAAATAGCAGGAGGAGAGGATGGTAGGAGGAGAGTCCAAAGAAAGGAGAGAGTAAGACTTACTTGGATGTTTTGGACTAAATACTTATGTCTCTCCTCAAATTCATATGCTGAAATGCCCCTTCTCCCCCCAAAATATGATGGAAGAGTAGCCCCCTCTTACCCACCAGGCAACTTTCCAAGACCCCAATGAATGCCTGAAACTATAGGTGGTGTTTTTTCCAAACAGACCTGTGTGCCAACACCATTTACTAACCAGACACATTGAGAGAGGCTCCACTAACACCAAAGTGGAACACTGCTAACAGTCAACTATGCCAAACATCATGAGAGTGGGTGTTCTTCTTCTCAGACTATATTACTGCATGGAATATTTACAAACTACGGTTGAGCAAAGGTAGATGAAACCATAGAGAGAGTGCTCTTGCCAAAGTAGGGGCTGCTGTCTTAGGTTGGGGGGGCCCTGGGAGATGATTAGGCTGAGGTGATGTCTGGAGGGTGGGGTCCTCACTAACAGGCTTAACCATCCTTTAAAGAAGTCCTAGGGAGCTTTTTCTGCTCTCTACCATGTAAGCACATGGCCAACCATGCCTGCTCTCTGATCTCCAGCTTCTAGCCTCCAAACCTATGAGAAGTAAATTTGTGTTGCTTTTAAGTCATTCAGTTTATAGAATTTTTGTTATAATAGCCCAGATGGTCACAGAATTGGCTTGAGGCAACTGGCAACAGGCTGAGATAGAAATCGCTTAAGGAGTGAGAAAGCAGCACCTAAGAAAAGGTAGTATTTGATCTTGGTCTTGAATACTGGCTAGTTTTAAAAAGACAGTGATGGGGACTAGAGGTGTCTCAGAAGCAAAGATCTGGCACCAAGACAGAAGTGGTTCCTGTGTGTACCTGCTCAGAAATCATGGCTGAAGAATGAAAGCTGGCATGGAATGCTTATTTTTCTCACGGACTGTCATTGAAGACGGTGATAACCGCGATTTTCCAGATGGGGCATCATTCTCTGCATTCCAGCCGAGCCCCTCAGATTGAGTTCCCATTAGTTCAGCATTTGCCTGTGGCTGTTTCCCAGCTCTTGCCCTCATGGTCACCAATCACCTTCCACAGTGGGCTGGGCACCTGCATTGCTTCTGGTCCATGTTGAATCTGTTGGCCAGGGCCAGCTCTTGTGAAACTTACTGGCCCTCCATGCCTTTGCTCAGTCAAGCAAAGGTATGACATGATGTTGCTCAGGGGCCATGACCTGAGGCCCCAACAGATTCTGTCTCTTCCCAGGATACACACCAAGCAAGGCTCAGGTCTTCCTTCTCTCTTCATTCTGCAAACAAGCCAATTTGCTTACTAGTTCTGTGTGACATACATAGCTGTGCATTACATTCGCATTGCTAGTAAGTGAGAAGGGTGAGCAGACAGTTTTGCTCTACTTTATATGATTTTTCAGAGCTCAAAGAGCTATCTTGCCAGGAGTTCTTAATGCCTTCTCTGCACTCTAGAACCTAAAAAGTGAACAACCAATAATACAAGAGCCAAAACCTCCCAGGACACCTGGGTTGTCCATTTTCTAATTGGTATGGATTCAGCAATGTAGGTTATGTTCCCAGTTTGGGGGTGCAATGCTTCAGTAGAGATCTCTCCAAAAGAGTCAGAGAGGATTTCTGTAGGATGGCCTCTTCAGTGTTACCTTGGCTTGGAGATCAAGGTCAACTGAAGCCCCAGGAATTCTGTAACCATCACCAGAGAGGTTGCAGATTGTTCTAAGTTAAGAGCAATTCATAGCCCCAGAGGCTGAGAGTAGCTGTTGCCTTTGTCTCAGGCCTTTGCTCTCCTCCCCCTCTCCAAGAAGCAACCACTATTATGGATGCCTGAGCAGGACATGGTCTAGGGGCCTTGTCCCGGTATGGGTTTATCTGTAAAAACCTGCTTTCTCCCTTGAGAAGCTCATTTCCACTCTCAGAGTAAGAATGAGGTCATCCCCTCCCTGACACTGGAGTCAATCTCCCTACCTTCATGTCTTCCTGATCCCCTTAACTCAGGAAGGATAGTCTAGCTCTCTGGTCAGTGCTGGGGTCTACAACATCACTGTAGCTCCCCCATGTACAGCATTAAATACCCTTTTCTTTGCTAACCAGTTTGATGCTGTTTTCATTACCTAGCCAGCCCATGAAGAATCCAGAAGGGTAGGGAATTTTCACCTGTGACCCGACACATCTTCAGGGTTCTGGGAAGACACACATATAAATAATAGACTTCCAACCAAGACATAAGGAATATTCACAGTTGCATGTGACATGATGATAACTGCTGAGAAATGGAACTAATGGACACTGTAACATGGGGAAGAGAACCAACAGACAGGAGAAATTGGAGTCCAACAATGAGACCTTCACATTCTTCTACTTGCTATGTTTAAATGTGGAGTTGCTTTAGGCAACCTATGTCCTATATATTCATATGAAGGAAAGAAATAGTTGACTTCATGTTGCTAAACCTGGATGGACTCAAACCAGATGATTTGAGAAACTAATTAACTTGGAAAATCCACTTAAGGACTTGTAATTCTATCAATACGCTTCCATTATTAATGACTTTTCAGAATTTCAGAATGCCTTGAAATTCCCACTGGGCCCTTCTGTGCTCAGCTGCAATTACCAACAAGAGTTGTTACTTGGGAAATTCACTACGTGCCAGGCAATGTGCATTGAGTTATGTGCATCGTTTCACTATAAATTCTCAATAATAATGCAAATGCAAGATAGGTATTATTGTCCTTTTTTTTTTTTTTGAGAAATATATGTAATCCCAGTAGGGTAAAGAGACTTTCCCATGATCCTACTGCCTGATGTTAAAAACAAATGAAAATTGGCTGATTGGTACTGCTTTCACATAGTAAATGTGCCACACACCCCTGCAGCCAGCAATCTTTCCTATATAATAATACCCAACAAGTTCATTTTTCTGTAAATAATAACATCCATCTCCTATCCAGTATGGGCATGTACCCAGAGGGCATTATTTCTGGGCAGACTAAGAGGAACATGCTGAACTCACATGATCATTGCTACAATTGAATTAATGTGTAGCTCAAAACACTTAAAAAATGTAAAGGATTCTAGACACACAAGGTTTTATCATTCTTTATAGTGCCAAATCACAATAGGCAACTGTGTCCTGCTGAAATACTAGTTGCTTTACCAGAGTTATTTCTATGCTAGCCTTTTCCTTCCCATTGAATTATAATATCATAAAGAACAGAAAGGATCTTAGTTAATTCTGAATAGCCTGAGACAAAACTTTCCTCTTTTATGTAACAGAAAATTTAACATCGGAAAAGTTCCACAAAGAAAATAGAGGAACATGCATTTCAGAATAATGGCAAGGGAGTCATGGGCCTTCAATCATGTTTTGTATGACTCGACTGACCAAGTTCAATGAATAGAAAACTGAAAATGAGTTAATGTTGAGGGGTGATTTTGTGGATTTCATTCCACAGCTTTAGATCTTTTGCATCTCATTGTTTAACTGTTATGTCATAACTCACACCCCAATTAAAATCATGTTTTGCTCCTGAAACAATTATTAAATCTCAACTCTAAAGGCTTTGTTCTTTGAAAAGCAAGTTTCTTACACTTTGTTTTAAAACTATGTTTTAAAATCCTGGGCAAAGCAGACTTGTGCCTATGCAGATGGCAGACTCCATCCAAGTTTGAATTCACATCACCGATGCTGACACGGCTTCAAAACCACCACTGTGGTGACAGCGATCCTGCTTTCAAGTGTCTGTGACAAAGTCAGGGGTAGGGCACTGGTATAAATACTGATTTAATTGATGACCACTGGCAGTTAACTCCATATCTTGCTCTGGGTTTTTGGGATGTGAGATCAAGGGGACAAAATAAAGGGAGATGTTATTGTAAATCATATAGATAAGAGTTTAATTTCAATTAACACAAAGAAATAAAAGACTTTGATAAATATTAACTTTCTGCCAACAGGCTGAAACTTTATCCTACATGCTTATACCATGTAGACTCATATGTAGGTAGATGCCTATAGGAATGTGTGAACACATCTTTACATCTTTTTACCTTTCTCTACTTTCTTTTAAAGGAAATTAAAGACTACAATTTCTTTTAAATTTCTCCCACCATATTTCTCAATTTGTACTCATTCAGCACAGGCCACCACCATTGCCCAGCTTGGAAACTTGTATTTGATGTATATTTACCAAAACAGGGTTTTATACCATAGCCAGTGGAATGTGAAATCCTGTATTTCACCCAGGCTCTGAGCCTGCCTGTGTCCCCAGCACTCTCCTGAACTGCTTTCATTTCCTGCATGAGACCTGGGAAATCTGGGGAGACCTGGAAAATATGGGGTATAGCTGGTAGACCATGGGAATGGCCAGAGCAGATGCCACAGCCTGAGTACATTGTCAAAGCATTTTGTCAAAGCACATCATACCACGCACAGCTCTTCATTTATTTGAACCAGAGAAAGCAGTACTTCTTTTGTGGTCTGAAGCAGGCATATGGCTGTGAAAGGACTTCCCGGAGGTGATAACATTTTTTTCTCTCAATGAGCTCAAGTCATTGCTGGCCTGAGATAATGTGAATCCCATGCCACAGTCCTTCGGGAGAGCACTGCTCTCTGGGCCCTGCAGCCCCTGGCCGCCAAATAAGTCATTGTCGCTGCAATCAGCTATAGCACAGCAGTCACCTGCTGAGCTTAACTATGAACATTAAAAACACATGAGATGCCTGATCTGGGTCAGGATTCGTGAGCTGGACACTGTGCTCTCCAGCAAACTCCTTTACAATCTTACTATGGTCAAAGGAAGTTTACCCATAGCAACAATTTCAAAATCATGGAGGATATCCCGTTACATTAAACACCGGAAGTGGAAACAAACTCAGAATTTGGTTCACCTTCTGAGCAAAAGCATGGGCAGGTGATTACCTCTTCACATTTAACTTCCACCAGCAGAGCACAGGCTGCATTAGGCTATAGCTCCTGTGTTATCATTTTAAGTAATGGGCTATTGAACTTCTCCTTCCGTCCTACTCCTGTGATGTAATAATCCAGGTGCTGAGATGGAGAGTAAACATTTCCCTCGGATTCCCAGACATTACATCTGATGCTGGTTCAGAAAGAGCTCTTTATTCTGGTGAAATGTGTTTCTGGTAACTAAACCCAAATGTGCCTTCTCTGGGATTTAAAAATATGTATGTGTGTGCATAGTTGGATAGATCCACTGTTTTAGGACTCGTAGGAAAGAATGGTGTTGGGTGAATGAGTGATCAAACCTTTTATGTCACTAGTCTGTGACTAACTACCACCGTTGGCCTTGACTGTGTTAATACAGAGGGTGTGTAGGAGTGTAGGCATGCACACCAGTAATTGTGGACACCTGGACCCAAAGAACATGTGAATGCATGTCTAAGTGTACATGCCTGAGACCAGAAGCAGGGATAAAATGGGGTGGGGGGCTGCAGCATCCATATTAGGGATGATAGTGAGTC
>PVHY01016420.1:0-33771 GCA_004024945.1 Uropsilus gracilis
GGGGGATATGGAGGGAGGAGGAGGGATCAATTAATGCACAATTGTGACAAATCAATAAAATGAATTTAAAAAAAGCAAAAGATGTGGTATATATACACAATGGGATATTACTCATCAATTAAGAACAACTTATTGGACGATTTTATGATAACATGGATGGACTTAGAAGAAATCATATTAAGGCCCTGGCATGGTGGCGCATGCCTATAAGTGGCAGTCTAGGAAGCCACGGTCGGGGTCAGAGATCGCAGTTCGAGTCCTGCCAGGGGCACATAGCAAGACCTAGTCCCAAAAAAATAGCTGGGTGTGGTGGCGCACGCCTGTAATCCCAGCTACCTGGGAAGCTGAGACTAGGGATTGCTTGAGTCTGTGGTACCCTGGGCAACGTGAGCCTGCAGTTCCACAAGCAAAAATAGCGAGAACTTGTCTTAAAAAAAAAAATTATATTAGCAGAAACAAGTCAGAAAGAAAAAGACAGAAACCAAGTGGTTTTACTATTATATGGGGCATGGGAAAGATAAACAAAAAAGCTGCAAAGAAAAGGCAAAACAAGCCAACAACCAAATTAAAGTACACAACTGGAGCGGGGGGACAGGGCGGGAACAGTCGGGGGGGTGAACCCCAGAAATCACAAAGATGTGAAATTTATATATAAATAAATTATTTAATATAAAAAAGAAATGTCAGTAACCTTCTTATATGTAAAAAAAAATCAGTATGAAGAAGAAATTAAGAAAACCACCCCATTTACAATTGTACCAACAAAAACTAAATACCTGGAAATAAACCTAAGAAAGGATGTGAAAGAACTATACAAAGCAAATTATAAAATATTATTAAAAGAAATAGAAGACACAAATAAATGGAAAGACATTCCTTGCCCTGTTCATGGACTAAAAAATTAATCTTATCAAAATGGCCATCCTACCAAAAGCAATCTAAAAATTCAATGCAATTCCAATATAATTTCAATGATATCCTTCAAAGAAAAAGAACAGATATGGAAATTCATATGGAATACCAAAAAATCTTTGAAAAGCCAAAGGTTTCCTGACCAAAAGGAGAGAGAATGAGGGTATTACACTCCCACACTTCAAATTATACTACAAAAGCCGTAATAATTAAAACAGCATGGTACTAGAACAAAAATGGACACACAGATTGATGAACTGAATTGATAACCCAGAAATAAAGTCATACGTAGATGATCAACTAATCCATGACAAAGGAGCAAAAACTCTGCATTTGAAAAAGGATAGCCTCTTCAGTAAATAGTGCTGGGAAAACTAGACTTCTATGTGCAAAATAAGGAATTTAAACTATTGCCTCACACCACACAGAAAAAACAACTCAAGCTGGGCATGGTGGCGCATGCCTGTAAGTGGCAGCCTAGGAAGCCACAGCAGAGATCAGGGATCACGGTTCGAGTCCTGCTCAGGGCAATGTAGTGGGACCTAGTTCCAAAAATATAGCTGGGCATGGGAGTGTGCCTGTAATCCCAGCTACCTGGGAAGCTGAGGCTGGGGATTGCTTGAGTCCATGGTACCTCAAGCAACATGAGCCTTTTCCACGGGCAAAAATAGTGAGACCTAATCTCAAAAATAAAAACAAAAACAAAACCAACCCAAAGTGTATAAATTTGGATTTAAGATCTGACACCATAAAATATATAGGCGAAAACATAGGCAAAACACTCCATGACATAATTACCACAGAAACATCTTTTAGGACACATCTGCAGAAGAAGGGGGAGAAAAACAGTTGGATTACATAAACAAAAAAAGCTTCTGTATAGCAAAAGAGGCAATAAACAAAACAAAGAAACACCCAACTAAATGGGAAAAAAATTTGTATTTCATACATCCAATAAATGACTGTATCAAAGATTTACAAAGAACTCATGGCTCAATAAAAACAAGCCAGTCAAAAAATGGGCAAAAGAGCCAAAAAGACACCTCTCCAAAGAGGAAATACAAAATGACCAACAACCATATGAAAAAAATTCTGAACATCACTTATAATCAAGGAAATTCAAATCAAAATCATACTGGTAAGAATGGCCCACATCTAAAAAACAGGCAACAAATGCTAGCGAAGATATCAAGAAAAAGTGACACTATTATACTGCTGGTGGAAATGCAAGATGGTCCAGCCACTATGGAAAACTGTGTGGTAGAGGACCTTCAAGTTACTAAAAATGGGGCTATCATTTGATCCAGTGATTCCACTTCTAGGGATCTACCCAGGGGATACAAAAACAGTAATTTGAAAGGAAATGTGCACATCAATGTTTACTGCAGCAGCATTTACAATAGCCAAGATATTGTAAACCCAATGTTTACAACCCAAATGCCCCAAAATAGACAAATAGATCAAAAATTTACAGTATATTCACACAAGGGAATACTACTCAGCTATCAAAAGACAAACTCAAGTCATTTGCACAATAATGATGGAACTAGAAGGTATGTTAGCCGAAATTAGAAAGAAAAAGGTAAATACCAGATGGTCTCACTTATATGTGAGATGTAGTAGAAACCAAACAAAAGGACAAGAAAAAGTTAAAACTTGCAAGTTAATAACTGAATTGAAGCATATAGCAAAGAAGAGTAAAATCAGGAGTGAGATGAGCACAAGGAATGATTATGGTGACTGTTAATGGGTTATATGGTAGTGAGAAAACTCTGGGATATACAATATGATAAGAAAACAATGTACATATAATAAAAAAATCAAATACTTCCATGACACCCATGACATCCAAATACTTTGCATCAGAGTCTTGGCTGAGACATAACCTGAAGTTCAAAGCCAAGTCATCCAGGCTCTTCTCTAAGCCTCTTTACCTAGTCTCCATTAAAAATTTTCAGAATAGCCCACTCCCTTTGTTTCCTCAATTACTGTATTCTGGCTTTCCTCCCACCATTGCAATGAAACAAATTTCTCCAAATAAAATTTATCATTGAACCCCTTTTTCCAAATTCAATGTCACTTTTCAGTTTCTGCCTCAAGGATCAATTATTCTCCTCTGATAACTCTCAATCTGCACCATGGAGACATCAGACTATTCCCATTTCTCTTACTCTCTTCCTGTGTCTGTCTCCTAAAACCCCACCCTCAGTCCCAAGTTTCTGTCTGTGTCCCATTGCCACTCTTCTCAACTTACCTATCCTTCTTGGAGAACACTTCAGTTCTCATAGTTATTATAGGCAGAGAATTCTCAAAGCACTCAAACCATCTTTTGTCCAAGCATCAGACTTCCTATCCTACAAGACAAATTTTTATTAGTCACACAACTGAATTATAATGTGCTCAAGACTAAACTTATGTCCCCTCCCTACAATCTAGTTGGTAGCACTAAATGATGCTAGATGAAAATCTGACAAGCTTTCACGGACTGGCCCCCACCCCTCTCTTTACATGTGATCACCAGGTCTTGCCTATTTTTTCATTTCCCAAATACTTCTCAAACTCATTCCTGAATTCCCCAATTAAATACAAGTTGAGAAACTATCATTCCTTCTCTGACCTCCTTTAAGCACCGCCCATCTAGACTCAGGCCTCTATGTTCACCCCCTTGGATTAGGGTAACCTATTGTCTGCATTTGTTTTGGGACCATCCCAGTTTTAACTCTGAATCTCCACAAACCCAAGTGTCCATTTTCATTTGCAGATGTCACTAGCTTAAACACATTAACAAAAATACATGGGCTTCACTTTAGATGCAGCTAGATTCAGTTCTGCCTTCAGATTTCATCTCTACATTTTACTCTGACAGTAAAGCCAGCTACTAGTAATCTACACACATCCATCAGCTTCTCCAGAAAGAGGTTCCCTCTTCTAGTAGAGAAGTCTCAGGAAAAGCTCAGATAGTTCATTTGGAGTCTCATTATTTAACCCCAAACCAATCACTATCATCATCAGAACTGTATTATACCAGGCTTGCATTACAGGGCTGAGGGGTGCTAACAGGAAAGTATAGCAGAAAGAAGGGAGAGTGGACAATGAACAGCTGCACCTTTAATTACATTCCCAGCATCCCAGCAGATTCTAGCCAGCAAACTGTGACGCAAGCTATTGAATCCACCTGAGAAGAGCCAGAGACTACTCACAGACCATTTTATTTTTCTACAGAAAATCCTCAGAGCACCAACTGCAGGACAAAGACTATGTGCCTTAGAGGGGGATACAAGGCCCTCTATGAGCTGTCTCATTCTACCTTTTGAACCAACCTTTCTCCACTCCCTCAACACTTAATTCTCTTGCAAACACCACAGGCTGAGTCCCTTGTGCCCCACCCCCTTCTCTCCTGACTAATTCCTAACCATGCCACAAGACTCAGGTCAAGGATCATCCTTTCCTGGAAGATTTCCTAACTACCACCACCATTCACAGGCACGCACACACACACACACACACCCACACACCCACACACCCACACACCCACACCCAAAGTTGCCATGATACCACATCAACTTGAAAATTATTTGTGTTTGCCTGCTTCCTATAATAGACTGAAGGTAGAACCACCATTAACCATCTTTATATACTGAGGTCTACAAAGTACCGGGCAGACAGTATGTGCTAACCTTTGGTTTTGAGTAAAATGTTCTTATACTCCAAGTGAGTGATAAAGAACAAAATTGTGTTAATTAAATAGAAAAGAGAAACTACATGAGTGGAAATTAATATTTAATTGAATGGTCTTTCCACATTTAATTGTTAGGCGATCTATGTAGTTGACAGGGTGTTTCATTTTTATTTAACTCACTCTCTAATTTGCAGAGAATAATTATACAGAATATGTGCATACATAGAAAATTATCCACTCCTGGGAGATTATATATATTGAGTATTTTAAAGTACTAAATTCTATGCAAGCTTCCTTTAAATTCATAATACAAAATAAAACAAATCTTGCACATTTCCCCATTTTACAGGAGAAATAACAGCTTAAAGAAGTTACACGAACTAAAAAGAAAGAAAGAAAGAAAGAAAGAAAGAAAGAAAGAAAGAAAGAAAGAAAGAAAGAAAGAAAGAAAGAAAGAAAGAAAGAAAGAAAGAAAGAAAAGAAAGAAGTTACATGAACGTTCTCAAGTTCTAAGTAGGACCCAGAACCCAAGCAAAATCTTCCTTGTTTTAAAAACCTTTCATTTAAACCTTTTATTCAAAACCTTTTAAAAAATCTTTGCTTTAAAAACCTTTTCACTGCTATACACTCACTTTATTTTATTTATTTAATAAATTGGAATATCTTTATTATTATTATTATTATTATTATTATTATTATTATTATTATTATTGAGACTAGGTTTCGCTATTTTTGCCTATGGAACTGCAGGCTCTCATTACCCGGGGTACCACAGACTCAAGCAATCCCCAGCCTCAGCTTCCCAAGTAGCTGGGATTACAGGCGCGCACCACCATGCCCAGCAATTTTTTTGGAACTAGGTCTCACTAAGGGCCCCAGGCAGGACTCGAATGGCAATCCCTAGCTCCCGCCGCTTCATAGGCTGAAGCTTACAGCCACGAGCCACCGTGCCCGGCCTATACACTCACTTTATCTTTTGCCAGCTTGTCCTTAATAGTTAGATAAAGAAAAAGAAAAAAAAAAACAAAACAAACAAAAAAAAACAGAAGTCTCTTCCCAGATGAGCAATTTCCTAAGGACTGATTATTTTGATGATTTTATGATTACAACATGGTTATATAATCATGTACAAAGTGGTGATAGTAAAGTTTGCTGCATAAGTCCTTCATCTATCCTTTCTCAGTCAGTCCTACTCTGCATAAGTCCTTTTCAGACGATGAGCTGTAGGATATATGTTAGCATAAAAACACTCACGAACACAAAAATCTCACTTTTCTAAGTCATAATAAGCATTCTTAAAAGTCCCTCCTGCTTTCTGTCTTTTAAGCTTTTCTGAGATTCTGACCCACTTACTGGATAAGTAAAAGATTAGATTCTATTAGTTTTGTCCTCCTCCAAGCTAGATTCTGCTGGCAGCTGCCTAGTGAGACAGCTCTAGTATAAAAAGCAAATTCACAGTGGAATTCTGATTTTTACCCCTCCCCCCATCCCTTGCCAGATGACTATGGTGAAGTCTCTTCTCCTAGAGCCTCAGTTGCTTTAGCAAGGAATCAAATGAATCAATGCATATGAAGCACATTATAAGCCAGGAAACAGGATTAGACCTAAGACAAATAGAAACTGAAATCCTAACTTAGGCATGATACTGAGCAGTGCTCTGGCTTTTATCCTGTTGATCAGCTTTTCCCTTGTCTTATCTAAGTCACCAGTGCTGTATCTTCCACACCAGAAGTCAGTTAAGGAGCCATTGTTTGTGGGGTCTCCCATCTTCTGTGGTTCTTGTCACCCGCACAGTTTGGCAAATTCTAACTCTGTCCCCAGGCAGCAAACTGTTCAGGTTATACCTCTTCCCTAGGAATCTTTCAATCTTTACAAAGAAATATGTATGTCTTAGCTCCTGATGGACTTGGAACCTATATGAAGTGAAGGAAATGTAAGCTTCTCCTTCCCCTCTGCTGCCTTCTGCGATTTGTGGACTACTTAAATTTAACAGGAAAAGCATGACATTTCTTGAACTTCACTTATATAAGAATCACCTGAGTTGTTAAAAAAGTTCTCAACCTTATCCTGGCCCTGCTTGTCTGAGGTCTTGGGAAGAAGTCCTAAAGTTGTGTTGTGCTTGTTTAATTATGAAATTGTGCTTCTAGCAAATAACCCTCCTACCCCTATCCCAGGTCTTTTATTGCCATCAGGTTGAGAAATTCTGACATCTCATTTCACACAGAAAGGGTCTGAGCTCCAAACTAAGAAATTGTTGAGGGTGAAGACAGATTTTTCTAAGAAATTTCTCCATGTTTATTTTTTAAAAGAAAAATATTTTTCTTTATTTTTTAAAAGAAAAAAATTTTAGATATTGTGCAAGTCAAATATTTCTTGGCTGCCAGTTGCCAATCTCATAAGAACTTTATAGACCAGTTTCATCTATTTCTTGCTTCCATCACAGTGGTGAGATCACAGATTCTTCTTTCAGTTTTAAGTCATTTTTAAATATATTTCTATCATCATAATGAGAAAGACTGGCTTTCAAGGTCTTTCATGGTCTGGTTCCTCCCACCTTGCCCTCTTCAATACCTGTCCTTACAGAACACAGATTCTAGAGCCAGCCTACCTCAGGGTGCATCCTGGATTTGCCTCTTTATTGACCATGTGACTCTGGCCAAATTATTCTCTGCCATTTAGTCTCTTCCCCTTCAAAATGAAAACATTATTGCCTATTCCATAGGGTTGTTATGAGTTCTAATGCGTAAGTTACTATAAATATGGTGCCAAAATATTTGAAGTGTGTGATGAACACTAAGTATTGTGTTTGCCCACAGAAGCTAGTCCCAAACATGCCCCAAATTTGCAACCTCTGGAGCTGCAGTACTCTTCCTGAGAGAAATGCTCTTGACAGTGCCTCACAGGTCTCATTCTGCAGGACTCATTGAACCTACCAACAAAATTTTCCTGCTATGGTGAGGGGGAGGGGGAAAAATCCTTCCCTGCCTCCTATAACACTTAGGTCTTGAAAATAAACAATCTTTTCTCCCAGTTCACCTTGGATTGCAGGTGCATCTTCACTAAATGGTGCAATGGTACTTGTCCTCAAGTGGGAGACCATGCTTTTTTTTTTTTTCTTCTTTTTTTGAGACTAGGTCACTATTGTTGCCCAGGGTAATCTCAAAACCATGGACTCAAGTGATCCCTAGCCTCACCCTTCCAGGTTAACTGGGATTACAGGCATGCGCCACCACTCCTGCCTAGACCACGCTTTTTTACTTTAGTAATTGGGAACATAACACAAGCTGTAGTAGGTTTTCAGTAAGGAATGTTAAAGGAATATCTACACTCATATGATTTCCTGATTTGATTATACATTTTTAAGAACAAGTGTTTCTATATGCCACACCTATATATTCTCCAAAATGTCTTCCAGAATTTCATTTCATATTCAATCAATAAAGTAGCTTGTACTCTTTTGGTTCAAAAAGCTTACAACCTTTTCCTATTTCCCAAATCCCTGTGTACTCCAGAGATTTTTACCCTTTGAACTCCAACAACAGTTCTCTGGACCTTACCTTACTGGATAGGTTTGGCTTTGGATATCTTTCATCGTACATGTCTCCCTGTGTCTCTAAACTATGAATGCCAGACTGTCTGACTGATATTTTTTGTTGATCACAAAATTTTTTTTTCAACTCAATTTAAGGGATGTGGTGTTAAATAATACTACTGATTATTAAACTGATGTGGTGTTAAATAATACTACTGAGAGTTTTGTTCAGTTGAAGAAAACACACCTCACTGCCTGTGGATTTTCACCACATATCAAAGAATAAAATTTTACTCATATAGTTGAAAATGGAGGAAACAATGATTATACACAAGGGTTACCGTAACTCATCTCAAAACATGCTTTGGAAATGTTTCCAACTGACATTATACAAACAACTCTTTGCAAGAAATGACCCTTTTTTTTCTTTATTTGGGAAATAACCTGTATTATAGGAGATCAGCAACCTTCATGAGTCCTTTCATTATGGAAATAGAGCTTATTGAAGGCCATGGTTAATTGCAGAAAGGAGG
Organism: Uropsilus gracilis; assembly: GCA_004024945.1. Lineage (NCBI taxonomy): Eukaryota > Metazoa > Chordata > Mammalia > Eulipotyphla > Talpidae > Uropsilus > Uropsilus gracilis. Next base: position 8,657 of record PVHY01016420.1, read on the forward strand.
AAGCACTGCTATTTATGACAATGAGAAGTTGTCAGTGGAAAAAATAGGTGTTTTCCACATATAACACACCTAAAGATGATGAGGGGGCTTTGTTTTTGTAACATTTCCACCCACTTACCTTAAATGTTGTTTAATGCTATTACTGAAGAAATCTAGCATCATTTAGAGGTAGAAGCATCCAGGTAATTACACTTGTTTACAATTAACTGTCTCATGACTAGATTTTTCAATGTTGTGTTAGTTTTCAAGAAATAACATCTGTTGAAAGTTAAAAAACTAAAAAATATCATCTCATTAATTGTTTAGATTTTTCCTGAAACAAAACAATCTGAAGAAGGTATACAACTTCATTATCTTTAAGAATTGTGAATTTCAAATATATTTGAAACTCCTTAATATGTGTACACTTTGCTGTTAAAAATAACAAATCTCTCTGATGCCTTAATTTCTGTGCTGCTTTAACTTGTGTTTTAATGACAGATACACTGTACTAAATACCATAGGCCATATAGTTTGCATTATTTATCACTTGTTTAGTCAAGAAATATTAATTCTGTACCTACTGTTAAATACTTAACTAAAACTACCAGGTATTAGTTCCTATCTTCAGGGAGTTTACAGTCTCAAAGGAGAGGCAACAACTCTTAACCATATCTCTATTTAACAGATGAAGAAAATAATGATGCAGAGTAACTAACACAGAATCTTTTCTGTGCACTTCTTGCCAAGCAAAGCTGTTTCTTTCCTAGATTAATCCACTCATCTTTGCAGAGGGTTTTTTAATCAAGTATTCATGGAAAAGAATTGGAAATCTTGGCTTTAATGGCAAGGTGGAAATTCTGTTGTTTAAAGTTTATTGCTCTCAACCATTTGGTAATATAAAAAACAAATATTGAAGAAAAAAACCAGTAAGGCCAAACAAGGTCTAAAAATCCACATTTCTAGCACATGTGGGAAAATAGAAATAATTGCCAAGGTGAAGGGATCTTGATTGTAGCAGTTAATTGTGGCAGTTAATCAAGTGACTGTTCAAACTAAAAGAAAACTGTTCTGCTTTCTTCTGCCTTCTTCCATCTTCCCCATCAAATATAATTTAACCAGACCCTAGAAAGAAAAGCAGAAAATGTTCAACTGGTATGCACACATCCCTGGAAAATGAATAAGGGCACCAAAAATCTTTGCTAGGCTACCTATTTGTTTCCCAGTATGGGTCTACAAAATGCATAGCCCTGGACGATAAGGCACTTACTAATTGGCCCTCATACCCACAACCTTGTCCCTATAAGTCTTCTTTCACAGTCCCTTTGTTATCATCCTAAACCACCTTCTTCCCAAATTTTTACAGAAGGAAGCCCACATGTTCAAGGGTGACAGAGAATCCCCTTTCTCATCTAATTGCCACCTTTTTCAATCTTATCTCCATTTTTCTATACCAGACACACACACAGAATCACTCTTTGTTCCCTGAATAGGTTTTGGTTTTGCAGGTCGCCACATTTTTGTAAAACTAGTGCTAATGCAAGCAATATTCTTTTACTCTCTCTAGTTGGAGAAATGAGAATCATTTTAAGACCCAAATAAAATGATCTCTCAGTAAAAACTTCACTGTCACTGTTCTTACAGATAGCTTTGTTTACTCTCTTCTGCTTCCATAGCATTTTGCGTATAATCTTACTTTAATATTTAACTACAATGACTATTTTTGGCAAGTTCAGTCTCTTAACACTTTTCCTAATTGCAAACCCACTCCTCATAAATCACCCTTGTTTATCTGACTTAGGATGTAGTGTAGAGCAAGACATCAGTAAAATGTCTAACAGAGAAAAATATAATTGTGCCATATTCAGTTCAAATAATTAAGTGGGAAAAATACATATATGCAGACACATATACTATATATATGAATTTGGAGGGTTTTAATTTTTTCTGTATAAAGTCCAAGTTAAAAGAAACAAATGCACACATTAAGAAATGATGTAATTATTCCATACCAGTTTATTGTAGGTATTGTTTCAAAAGTTTTTTATAGCATAAATAACCTTTCATGTCATAAAATAACTTAGTACAATTTATAATAAAACTTTGAGAATTTAACATCTCATCAAAATACAATAAAATATGGTTTTAAAATATGATTAACCCTTTCTGCTTTTCTTTTGCTTGAGGGCATATAAACCAAAAGTACCCAAAGTACAGCAGAACATTTAAACTTGGACAAAGCATATTTGGTTTATTTAAATGTAACAACCATCCTACATTAATACATAGTTTGTTGTCCTTCCTGTGTGGGTCTTTGTAATTTTTGTTCCTTTTGACTTGTAGTTCTGTTTCAACACAGCTTCCTTCTTCATTTTCAACTCTTTCCATCTGCAAAGTCATCTTATCTCCGGGCCCCCAGAACATGTAGTTGAACTCACTCAGCCCCTTGACATCAGTTTCTGTAATCCTTGCATCAGTGTAGGGAGTAACTGCTTGAGTAACTACAAAGGTATTTCAAAACTTCAGTGCAATGTGGTTCAGTTATTTTCATTCAGATGCCATCACCGTTCAGGGAGATTAATCACTGGAACCCACTGATCCATGTAGCGACTTTCCCGGCAAAAACAAATAAGCTGACTTAAAGCAGGATCTTTCCATTGCGATGAATGTGGATTCTGATAAGAAAATTAGAAAAAAATTACTGAAAAGAAAAATCAGCATTTGCTAATAATTGCACCATACTTGAGGAGAAGATTCTTAAACATTTGGTTGTGTGGCCTGGAAACCAGTTACAATTATAAAAAATAAAAATTTCTTCTAGGTAATGGGGTGTCCTGCAAAACCATTAAAGGTAATTCTTCTGAAAATGTACTCTGCAAAGTCTAAACACAAGCAACCCACTGAACCATATACAGGCTTGCATAACAGTTAATCTGTTTAACTTGAATATCATTTCAGGTTTGTCCTACCAAACTTGTGTCCTGGCATAGAGATTTGAGCAAAATGACTTTTGAGAAATATTTCCAAGTTGTGCACAAAGAGATGAAAGCTATATAGCAGTTGGCTAAAACTGCCACCTGTTTCCTCCCAAAAGAGTAGCATTTTTTCAAGAGCAGCAAAATAACTGGGCTGCCACTTTACTATCAAAAAATAGTGATATGTTTAAAAAAAAAGACAAAGAAAAAAAAAACCCTTTGCATTTACTTCTGAAAACTAAGTTACCCAGCTAGCATAGGTTTTTATCAGAAAAAAAAAGTATGTCCATTAAAAAAAGTGCAAGGTTGCAAAGAAAAATTTCCACTCTATCCTCTTAATGTATTTCTAGGGAATTAATAAGGTCTGTCTCCTACACCATTTCTATTTTTAGCTTTGACTGGCAGAGAATGAAGCTGACTCCTTAATGAGGGTGAGCCAGGAATTTATTTGGCTTTATCTAATCTGCCCTGCTAAAGGAATTAGTCACGGGAGGTAGTGCAGATGTAGGTAGGGAGTAGCTGGGCTGACAGTGCTGACTCACAAGGATCCCTTCCGCTGCTGGCAGCCTCCAACGTGCTTAGACATGTTCTGTACCAGAGAAAATCCCGATGATGAAACTAGCACATCTCGGCTGAAAGTCCAGCCACACTCTTGAGGTTGCCACGCTCCTGACCCCCCGCCAGCTCTAGATCTGCAGTCAGAGGAATCGCAACCCTCCTCGCCCACTTCCTTTCAGGACCCTAACTCGACTGTAGGTAGGCCAGTAGTCCCCTTCTCCCTTACCGTCACCAGGACGCAATGCAGGTCCGGGGGCTGCTGGGCGCCCTCGCTCGCAGCCGGGCTCGCGTCGGGTTCCAGGAGCAGGAGCTCCGCCAGCCGACCCGGATTGCTGACGCGCAGGATGTTAATGTCATTCTCGCAGCAGAACGCCTGGATCAGGGTGAAGTGGATCTGCAGAGCCACGTCCCTGTCGTCGTCCTCGTCGGCCGCCAGCAGGCACAGCACCACGTTGTCGGGGTCGCTGCAGGCAACGAGCAGGGCAGTGAGCGCGGACGTCGGCAGCCCCCCACTCCGGGTGGCCGCCGCAAAACCCGCCCCGTCCAGTCAGGCAGATGGCCACCCCACCCGGCAGATGAGAGCCGGCAAAGGACCGCGCGGCTGGGTGAGGGGCGACCCTCCAGTCCCCACCCCGGGCTGGGACAAGAAGACGTGCGAGAGGGACACGCGGGGGCCCCACTTACACGTTGAGCAGCTTGGCCGCCTCGTACACCCCGACGGTGATGGTGCGCTGACTCAGGGCTTTGCTGAGCACTTCCTCGAGGGCATCCCCCACCTTATCCATCCTGCACGCATGTGGAGGACAAGGGGGGGACGTCAGCCGGGACCCTCTCGCTAGGTACCAGCGCTGCCTCCGCACGGCTCACCGTGACCCGCCTTCGCGAGTGCACGCACCGCCGCTCACCTCAGCCGCCCGCAAACCTCCAGGCGCCTCGGCCCCGTCACCCTCCATGACCCCTTGCACGCCCAGAGCCGAGGGTTCCGTGAGCAGCCCCGGTAGTGTCACCCGCCAACCTCCCCTCAGGGCACAGCCAGTCCCCTGGCGCTGGGCGCAGCCAGAGGCTGCCAGCCGCGGGGGCTGGACGGGCAGCGACGGCCACTTCTGCCCTCGGCAAAGACCCAAAGGGGCTCGGTCAGGTGGGGGGCACGCTCTCTCCGCCCGGGACGCGGTGGGGAGGACTCTCGAAGGAGAAAGGCGAGAGGCGCCCTCCACAAACTTTGAACAGCTTCGCCCCCCACCCCCTGCAAATCTCCCATAGCCCGCCGGACGGGGGTGCTTCCAGCGGGCGAGAGTTCAGGAAGAGGCTCCCGCGGACTCACCTTTCGGTCTTCTGCTCTGCAGTCGCGAATTCCTCCAAAGTCATATTGCAACTGCAGGTCCCCCACAGAGAGAGAGCGGCGTGCGGGCTGCTCCTGCCACCGCGGCGCACTGGCGCCCGCTCTCTGCACTCCCTCTGTCTTCACTTGCGCGCCCGCCGCGCCGACCGCCCCTCGCGCCCGCCGGTGCTCGGCCCCGAGCCTCACCACCAGCCGAGACACCTACTCGGCAGCTGCCTCACAGCCACTGAAGGACAAAGGCCTGGCTGGCGAGAGTTATCCTGCCTACTCCCAGCCAACCACTTCCCACTTCATTTGCATACGCACAGCCATTGGTTATGCAAATGAGTCTGAGTCGACAATTTGACCCCAGCTCCTGGAACCAGGCGGCCAGAAACGGAAGAGGGGAGGAGCACGCGGAGGAGAGCCTGAGGGGCGGAGGCGGTGCTGGGCTAGGGGAGGGCCGGGTCAGAGTGGACTCCTTATCCTGTCGGGCCGGTCCCTAGGAAAGGAGGTGTTTTCCGTGGCAGAGCGGGGGAAGGGTGGTGTCTTCAGCTTGGGCTGGTGCAGGCTGCCAAATGTTTTTCTAGTTCGTGCACATTTTTTATAGTCGTTTCATGTCTTTTGTTTTTAGGGGTTGCTATTAAAATCTATTTCCAGGGTTAATGCACCAAAGTCTTGTAATTATTAGTAAGCAGGTTACATAAAAAGAGTGTGTCCAGACCTCTGGGGCAAAGTTTACCTCAGAAGTGTTGTTTATGTAAGTCTAGGCAAAGCTGCTTATTAGTAGTAGTATTATTTCGGTGCCTTGATGGCTGGTTTGATTTATTTTTGGAAGGTTGCAAGGGTTGAAAGCTCAAAAAAGAAAAATCAACACATTTGTGTTTGGTAGTGGCAGGGAACCAAGTTGGAATCTTTTCCACAGAGAGCAGAAAAGCTTCCCACCTGCCTAATGTAACTCTGGAAAATCGCGCTCATGGGGAGCTGATGATGTCATGTGTGTAGTCTAGCCTTAGAACCCAAATTCACCTTTCTCAGAGAGCCTTTCCCAAAGGAAGATCCCTGTGCACTCTCAGCAGCAGCAGCAAAGAGACAAATGTCTGACACCCACACTTACAATTCCAAATGCTCTCAATATGCCCTAAGCTTCCTTTCATAAGGCAAGTATGTCACTACTTTTTACAAAGAGCTTATGATCTCACTGTGAATTATTGATGCTAGATGCTGAATCATGAAGCTGAAGCTTCAGGACCTTTTAGTCATATGCTAAAATTTCGCTTTTGAGATAATGGCCACCTGTGGATGGAAAGCAAGCAGTAGTTATATATATATATATTTTGGAAGCAAATTTTAACGTATAGACTTTCACTGAATAATCTGAGTGTTCTTTTCTTAGTTTTAATGAGTTTATGCAATAAATGCAAAAAACACTGCTGAAACCTGCTGAAATCACCAAAAGGTAAAAATGTTTTGAATGCCCCACATGTTGGCATTCAAAATAGGGCATTCATTATTAAGGTGACCGTAGACCTAAAGAGATTTTTTGCAAAAGCACGTAGGAGTTTTTGCAACTGTGTTTCCCCTTCATTCTTCAGCTCTCTTGATCTTAGTTTAGTGGAAAAGTGGTGGGTGGGTTTTGCTTTGTTAGCAAGGGATAATGTTTGAGTAAAGGAAATAGTGGTGGGTAATGCAATATTTACCCAAGGGTGCTTGTGCATGTTGTATCTATACCTTAAATCTTAATATGTGATATCTTTGTCAAAGAATTCTTAAAATTCAAGTTTAGGTAGGTACCAAAGCACTTTCAGTTTTGCAACAAAACCTAAATTATACAATCTGGCTTAAGTTATCATTTGGAGATTTTTGAAATGTGTTCCATGAACTCCAAGGTTCTGTCCACTAGGTATTTTTTAGAGGTTCATTGGAAGAAAGTGTGTTTCCAGCAAGCTGACAGGGAGTTGTGAGTTTCTTGGCAGCAGGCACTGCTACCTCATCAACCTGGTCTTCTCAGCACATAGCACAATGTCTGTATTTAGTAGAAGCACAGTCAATGTTTATTGAATTGAATAGAGTCTGAAAGTTGAAAAACAATTTCAGAGACCTGTGCATTGCATGAATTTTCTCTATGATATTTCATTTAACTTTAGTTCAAGAAACTTCTTTGATGTCCAACCAAGAACTATACAATTCCTGGTATTTTACCTTTATAGTGCTTTATCAACTGGTATGTCCATGCTTGAAGTAGATTTAGGGACAAAATAGTATGCACTGTCATCAGATAGCTATGCTGAAAGTCCCATGACTTTAGTCATCTGAATGGAAGTGGCAGGAGAGTAGAACACATGTATTGTTTATGCCAATTCGAATGGACCATAGACCTAATATTGCCCTACTCCAGTCAACTATATCCAGAAAAATGTGGTATAAAAATGGTTACTTCTTAGTATAGACTGCTCAAAAACTATACTTCATGCTATATTTGGTCTCATGGGAAAGTGATTTGTTCAAGTGTTGTGGGGTTGTCCTTTGTGAGATAAGCCTACCCTTCCAGCATTCAAAAATATTCATTTGTCATCCTCTCTGACTCAGATGTGTTACATCATTTTGCTTCATTGCTGTATCTACCTAGAATGTTTCATCAGTGATTATCTTCAGAGTTGGTCCTTAGTGCTGGAAGTTGAAGTTGCATTTAGCTGCATTACATTGCATTTACACATTAGGATGATCAAGATGATTTATTTATAAGTGCTTTTTAGTTCTGAGCGAAGATGGTATCCAGTGACAGATGAGACAAACTTCTGTACATCAGTATAGAACATTTATGTATGTTTATGTGTGCATATACACACATATTTTTTAAATAACTCCAATCTGTGAGATCATTTAAAAAATTATCCAGGTAACCCCACATACTTCAACTGTAGCACTTCAATTGCACAAGACTGGAATGACCTTGTTATAACGTTTGTAAGAATCTACATGGTTATATTTGGAAATCAGTTGGCAATACATATTTAAGAATTGTTCAAATATTTTAGCACTGCTACCTAATGCATATTAGGAGTCATTTGATACTTTTCTTACATTTGTCATAAATATTCCTACCATTGGTTCTATAATATAAAATTTCTTTCAAACATCAGGCAATCCATTAACATCTGAAAGAAACATGATGCTTATGATTTCAATGTTAGAGATCATCAATCCCATTAAAGATCAATTGTACTATGACACATACCTAGAACTGTTTATATTATATCTTACTATTTAAAACCATAAGGCTTGTGGTGTATTTGTAAGTTTGGTAAATTTAGTTTCTAAAGGCAAGACTGAGAATTTCCCTCATTTTTCCTCCACAGAAGATTGTTCAGATATGATTTACTGCCACCTAAAAATGTTACATCTTAGGATTTATACTTCCATTTGAATTTAACATGATATTTATTTCCATGGACTGTCATTGTGGTACACAAATTCTAAGATGACCTCAGAAATCTCTACTGGCGTTAAGCTTTTTAGAAATCTCTTCCTTTGAGTATTGGCAAAACCCATGACTCGTTTCCAACCAACAGAATATGACACAGGTGTTGGGCTATCACACCCATAATATTACAGTCTACAGTAAAGTTAAGGGACTTTGGAGATGTTTTTAAGGTCCTTAATCAGTTGACTCGAAGTTACTCAAAGGAGAGTGGGTGCTGGTGGGCCTGACTTAGTAAGGCAAGCCGTTCAGAACAGGACTTGGGCCTCCTGTGAAGAGAGACTAGAAGTATTCAGAGAATCTCTCCTGTAGTTGCCTTGAAGAAATAAGCTTCCATGAATTCTGCAATTGCAAGGAAATTAATTTTTCCAATAACATGAGGAATCAGAAATGGATCGTTCCCTGGTCAAGCCTTCAGATGAGAATGTAGCCTGGCCGAACGCTGATTTTAGCCTTTTGAAACTCTGAGAAGAAAACCCAATTAGCCTGGACTTCTGACTGGCAGAAACTATGAGATAATAAAGGGGTGTTTCTTAAATCATTGAGTTTGTGGTAATTTGATACATAGCATCAAAACCTAAAGCAGTATGTTCAATAAATCCTTAGCCATGGAAATTCTTTTATTCAATGGAGTTGTGGTCTTTTTGAGCTTTAGGTTCATCAGTCTTGCCATCAGCTGCTCACATTTCAGTAGCTATGCAGGTACAAACCAGTCAAGGTGTCAATGAAGAGAGTTCCTTGGGCATTTTTCCAAAGCTTCCTCCATATCCTTACCTCCCTACCATGGTAAGTGTGTGTCAGATGACCTCTATTGTAATAGGAATGTGTTACGTATAAATGCTGGTGCATAAGGGCTAGTCACTGCTACAGAAGTGGTCTGAGTTGGTAATTAGCCACCAGTAGTTTATTCTGGCACCTTGAACAGTTTTTTTAATTTTCTGTTTGACACCCTACTGAATGTGGGGGGAAAAAAATCTTTGTACTCCTTACATCTGGTAAGGGGCAGGTATCAATGATCTAAAAAACTCATATGACTAAATAAAAACAAAGTAAACAGCCCAGTCAAAAAAGGACAGAAGAACAGTTACTTCTCCAGAGAGGAAATGAAAATGGCCAATAAGTATATGAAGAAATGCTTAACATCACTTATAATCAAGGAATGCAAACAAAACCACAATGACATACCACCTCACACTGATAAGAATGGCCCGTATCATAAAACAAACAAACAAAAGACCACAAAAAATGGGCAACAATAAATGCTGGCAAGGATATTAGAAAAAGGAACACTTTTACAATGCAAATGGGAGTGCAAAATGGTCCAACCACTATGGAAAGCTGTGTGGAGGACTCTCAAACTACTACAAATGGAGTAACTATATGACCCAGACCCACTCCTGGGGATCTACCTAAAGAATATAAAACATTAATTTTAAAGAAAATCTTCATTCCTCTATTTATTGCAGCACTACTTACAATAACCAAGATATGGAAATAAGCAAAATGCCCAAAAATAGATGAATAGATCAAAAAGTTGTAGTGCATTTACAAGGTGAAATATTACCTGGCAATCACAAAGGACAAACTTGTGTCATTTGTGGCAGCATAGATAGAACTGGAAGGAAGCATGATAGCCAAAATAGTCAGAAAGGAAAAGATAAATACCAGATTACCTCAGTTATAAATGGGATATAGAGAAATCAAACAAAGAACCAAGAAAAAACTGAAACTAGCAATCTGATAACAGAACTGAAGCATATAGCAGGGGAGTAGAAGGGGGTGAAAACAGGGAAGGGAGAAACACAAGGGATCATGGTGATGGTTCAGGGGTGATATGGTGGTGGGAGAGCTAGGGGATCTGCAATGGTGTCAGAAAAAATATATATATAATAATAAATATTCTGTCTGTGAAACAGAAGAGATGATTCTTTTTACCCATCTACTTCATCACAAAGCTTTCTTCTAACTCTAAATGTTCAGTCCATGGATATCTGCTGTTTTCTATCTACACTCAACTCTCCTGATGACCTCATCCAATCTGATGGTCTTAAATATTTATATGTTGATGATTCAAAAATATACTCCCAATCTCGTCAGTCATCTCTTCAGAGTCTCAGGTTTACTCATCCCTTTTGTCTCAATATGCAATAAACATCAGAAGTATCGTAAGTAGTACGAACTTACAATGACAAACTTGAGAAAAGTTGGCCTCATGATTGTCTTCCTAGAGTTCGATGGTAGCTCCATTCTTTGTTACTCAGCTCCCAAATTATGGGATCACCCTTGACTTCTTTTCTTCACCATACAATCCAGTTCATCAGTGAATCCTATCTCCTTTAGTTCAGAATTTAAAATAATTCAACTATTTCTTTTATTTTTTAGTGTTTCCATTGCCCCGGTGTTGCTTTATTTTTTTAATTTTAATTTTATTCATACTTTAGATTTTACAATATAGGCAAATGATTATTGGAGAGCCTCCCCCCTACCCACAGTTGACGACCCCTCTGTTCACTCCGGCCCCTCTCCTTGTTGTTTTTTGGTCTATGTTAAGTCCTTTGGTCTCTTCGTTTTCTGTGGCAATGTCCATTTCTTTGGTGAGGGACTGTGATCTTAGAACATAACAAGCCTTGTTGGTAGATGTTCAGTCTTATCTCTGTAATTCAACTATTTCTAATGGCTGCCACCATCATCATCTCTCACTTGGTTACTGCTGTAACTGGTCTTTTTCTCTGATTTCATCCTTCTCCCAACCTCTAGAAGCCAACACAATTCTAAAATAGCAAGTCAAATCATAGTAAATTCTGTGACCCCTAACTCATCAATGGGAATACCTTTTCACTTGAAGTGAAAGCCAAAGTGCTTACAATGGCTTAACAAGACCTTGTAATAATGTTCATTATAATTATAATGCTCTAAGAGTAATGGTGATAACTGTACAACTCTATTAAATATTAAAAACTATTGAATGATGTATGTAGGGTGAATTCCATGAAATGTGAACGATATCTTTTTTTTTTTTTGAGACTAGGTCTAGCTATTTTTGCCTGTGGAACCGTAGGCTCACGTTGCCCGGGGTACCACAGATGCAAGCAATCCCCAGCCTCAGCTTCCCAAGTAGCTGGGATTACCGCGCCCAGCTATTTTTTGGGACTAGGTCTCGCTGTGATGCCCTGAGTGGGACTCCAACCGCGATGCCTGGCCCCGGCCACTTCATAGGCTGAAGCTTACAGGCACGAGCCACCGTGCCTGGCCAATATATCTTTATAAAGGGTTTATTAAAAAAAAAAAAATCAGGCCCCTGTACAAAACTCATCTACTACTTTCTCCCATGCTTTTACCTTTCTTGTTACACTGATATTCTTTTGCCTCAGATATTTTTTATAATGACTGCATGTCTGGAATATTCTTTCTCCTGGTCACCTCATTGCTCACTCCCTTCAAATCCCCCTGTTAGTAAGCCCTGCCTTGCCTGCTCTCTTTAAGTTGCAGTACTTTTCCTCCTGATGTTGGTGATTCTTTAAACCCTGTTCTCTGTCTTTTTAAAAAGTTGTATCACTGATCACTTTCTTTCTTTCTTTCTTTTTTTTTTTTTTTTTTTTTTTTTTTTTTTTTTTTTTGAGACAGGCCTCGCTGTTTTGGCTCGTGGAACCGCAGGCTCTCATTGCCCAGGGTACCACAGACTCAAGCAATCCCCCAGCCTCAGCTTCCCAGGTAGCTGGGATTACAGGCGTGTACCACCACGCCCGGCTAATTTTTTGGAACTAGGTCTCATTACGGGCCCCAGGCGGGACTTGAACCGTGATCCCTAGCCCCGGCCGTTTCATAGGCTGTAGTTTACAGGCACAAGCCACCGTGTCTGGCCTCACTGATCACTTTCTAATATGTAATTTTTCTTATTTCTATTATCTGGTTGCCCTCTCCTACCCAATCCACTTCCAAGTCTAAGTTCATTGGAGTAGGATTTATTTTTGTTCACTGTTTTATCCCTACGTGGTTAGAATAGTACACAGAGTGGACTCTCAACAAATATTTATTGCAGCAGATATTGTTGACTAAATACATTCTACAAATTAAAGATGTAATTATAAACTAGAAAATAAAGGCGCAAAATCTTCTGGCCTATTCTTATGTATTAGAAAGTAAGATATCTTAGGCCGGGCACGGTGGCTCGTGCTTGTAAGCTTCAGCCTATGAAGCAGCCGGGGCTAGGGATCGCGGTTCGAGTCCCGCCTGGGGCCCGTAATGAGACCTAGTTCCAAAAAATAGCTGGGCGTGGTGGCGTGCGCCTATAATCCCAGCTACCTGGGAAGCTGAGGCTGGGGATTGCTTGAGTCTGTGGTACCCCGGGCAACGAGAGCCTGCGATTCCACAGGCAAAAATAGCGAGACCTAGTCTTAAAAAAAAAAAAAAGATATCTTGATCGAATTCTGCTTCTGTTGGTTTATTTTTTTTATTACGGTAGATTTTGTAATCTTGTTTGCATAATATATTCTTTTTCATATGTTCTCCAACTATTTTTCATATGTCCCAGCTATTTTTCATCATTTTTTTCAGAAGCTACAAATTGGCCCATTTGGTAAACTAGTGATTTGTAATCTTTACCAGTCTGCATTGTATATACATATAAAACTCCATAGACTAAAAGGCACTTAATTGCCTAACTTCAGGGTTTGTTCTTTCCATGTAATACCAAGTGATGAGGAAAGCAATCTTAAAAGGTTTTATGAAGGTGAATTTTGGAGTGGGAAATTTAAGAGAGCAAAACGTAGAGTGCTTTGTTATAGAAGTTACATACACAAACAAATGGACATGAAGTTAAAGACTTTGAATATTTAGGAGAGCACAAACAAAAGAAACAAAGAGATAAAGTAAAACAAAGGCATTCTTGACTTTTTCTCTGACCTTAGTTTTTATAAACATAATCTCTATTCACACAATTTTCTGCTAATAGTTTATAATTTGAAATTATTTGTAAGAGTTGTTCTGTGTATATATTCTTGTGCTTCTTTTTGTCCTCATTTACTTTAGTAAGCAAAGATTATTCTTAAGATCTGGAAGGTATTAAATATTAAAACAGGATAATTACAGTGGATCACTCATTTCTGAATGGCTGGTCTTGGAGGGTGGGGGGGCCATGGTTTCTGACAGTATTCTTTCTGGCTACTGTTTGACTTCAAATTTTAAAGGTCCAAAGCAGCCTCATTTTTAGCAACCAGAGAATGCAGTAAAAGACTGTTATCTGGCTGTCCATTATGAACATTTTACGCCTGTGCTTCGTGAACCATATCAGTTTGTGGCAAAGTGATGGATTGTGTTTAACATTCTGTTGTTGACCTATAAGGACTTTTGCCATATGTTCTAACTCATACCCTTAAGATATAGGAGGGGGTGGGCATATTAGTATCACTGGTCACTAAATAGAAAAGTGACAGGGAGTTTGCTTTCTCAGTTGGAACATCGCCCTTGACAAACCATCCAACCCCCCAGTTTTAGGACAATATCACAGATACAAGAAGGCCTGTTTATGTACCTATTTGATTGTTCAGACTTTTATCTGTTTTTTAGGGACATTTTGAAATGATGCTGTAAAATTAGGATCTCTGTGGCTACTTTGCCTGCTCAGTCAGCATGAAAAATCTAATTTGATGTTTCCAGTTATGTGGGTTCTGTGATATGTGATCTCAGGTATGTGATTTATGCTTTCAGTATACCTCAGTTTCCTCTCTTTTAAATATTTGTGAAACATTTTTTTTTTGCAAGAAGAAAACTCCCTTTCTTCAAAAGAAATGTAGGCATAATCCCCAACATAGACAGAGAAAAGCAGATATGTTCTGACTGAAAGCAATCAGATGGGATGAAGCTAGGGAATTTCAGGGTTAAGCCTCATCTTAAACCCCCTCCCCAACTCAACCTAGTTTTTAAGACACACATTGGACACAGTTGGAAAATGGAAAGGTTATTTTAGAAGATCCAGCTCTAACATTTTTTGTCTAACTTTTTATGTTATTCTATAATTAGTTCATAATTTTCAGCTACCACTGGAAAACTTCCAATTTCTTACTTTTATCAAAAAAATTTTTTTTCTGGATCTTAACAATATAGTCACCAGATAATCTGCCTAAAGAATAAAGAACACATTCATATTCCACTGCTTTACATCAATTTTCTCTTTTTTACCCTATCTCCCTGCTTTATATCAATTTTCAAAAACTTCAATCTATTTGAAAAGAGTAGTTGAGATTATGTTACATCTCCTCTTATTAACCTGACTACAGTCCTCTGATTACCAAATGCTATGGAAGATGATTTGGCAGTGTCTTAATAAACAGGTCGCACCTGGGAGCTAGTGGGAACTCTCCCATCTGAGAAGAAACAGCTACAACAGATGGTAAAACGACTGAAAACCAGGTGGGGTCATTGTTTAATGACCATCTGAATTAAGTTTGGTTAATTTGGCATGTCTCTCATTATCCCTAGCAACTGGACCCTCAACTCCATTTTGTAAGTTTGGGCTTATATCTTCTACCTAAACTATCAAAACAAGTCCATCTGTGGTCCTGAAGCTATACTTGCTTAAATTCAACCACAAATCTTCATTTCTTTGGTTCAAGCTGTGAGCAGTCCTTCAACTCAGGGCTATGCTAGTGTTCTGAGTTTACTTTCTCTCAGGTTACTTCTTGTCACGCATAGCAGAGCCCTTTCCCTTCACTCGTCTCTAAGCTTCTGTTAATAAGAAGAACCTCCTTTGACCCTAAAACACTTATTAACACAGTTTTTAGAATTTGAGAACTGGAGTTGTTAAAATATCAACCCATGTGCACCCTTTAAGATTTTCCTCTAAAATCTATGAAGCAAAACATTGACTTTCAGAAATGGTTCAGAATTTGCACCATTCCCAACGGAATGGTCTGCCAACTTCTTTAAAGATTTTTTTCCCTAATTATATTTGATATGTATTAATAAAAATAGCCAATCCATGAAATATTTTGCATATGCTCAATATTATAAGATTTTTATTTATATGATACTACCTGACTGTCACAATGATTTTTGAGATAGACACTGTTATTTTCATTTTATGGCTGAAGGAGCTGTGGCCCATTGGAGAGGGTAAGCTTATTAGTAGCTCCAGGTACCCATGGTTAAGGGACTGAGCCAGATGCAAATACACATCTATGGGACTCAGATCTTTCCCTCTAAGTCAGGTATTATCCTTCTCTAAAAGCTGTGGTTCAGACAGCCTCAGCATTCAGAAATGCAGACTGTGAGCCAAACATGGTCACCTAACTTCTTTGTTTTTTCCTTGGGTAGTAACAGTACCTATCTTATAAGTTTATTGTGATGATTATTTGAGATAATATGCTTACTACACTTAGATGGCACATAGAATTTCTTAAATGTTAATTATATGGCCCCCACATTCTATTCCAACAGTAATTTTCTATTTATTTAGTTACTTCATCTAAGGTTCTACAATGGGTCAACAAAGGACCTGTAATACGTCCATCTACAATGGAATTGCTCTGTTTTCCTTTTTCTCTAACATTTGAGTTTCATTGCTAGATGGCAAGAGTATTAGGTTTCCTGTTCTCACCTAATGTGGTAAAAAATGCTACTGAACTTTAATATAGTCACACATGAATCTGATATGTGTTCCCACTCTGATTTAGGTGAACCAAGTGTTCCCCATTTGTGTGCTTTATATCTTTATGCAATCTTGATAGCCTGAACGATGTACTTCTAAATGCTAAGTGCTAAGAAACAGGGCTTGATGTTATTCACATCTTTAGTGTAAGTATGGGTGTGTGCGTGCATGGGTGTGAGTTTTAATGTTGAACAATGAGTTTCTCAGACTGCAGAATACCCTTGCATTTCTTTTATCCTCTGAGAGTTTCCTGTATTTGTGAACTCCTTTCAAATCAGCAACTGCAGCTTCAACATCTGGGTCCTCCCTGCTGTAAGGAACATAAATTAACTGGAAGCGTCCTATAAATGTTATGGGTGGGAGGCTGGGAGGACACAGAAGCAGGCCAGGGTGCTTTCAGTATCTAGCAGCTGGTCTCGATGTAGTGCCTCAGAATTGGTTTTAGCTGACGTCAGATAACGCTGGTGTGCACCAGATTGGCTTGTAGTACCAGTAAAGCTTATCCCTCCCACTTCCCCTACTGCCCCTGTGTTTGCCAGAATGCTGGAGACCATTATGAACTCACAGTTGTCATTTGATCTCCATCTGGCTGCTGTCACTAATGTTGCCTTTTATTGCTTGCCAAAAGTGTAAAGCTAAAGACATTTCTCTTTCTCACAGATCTTTGCTTCTAGTCCTTACTTTTCTAATTTTCTGGGTAGTTCCAAATCATTCTCTTTCTGTTGGAGTCTCTGTCACACCATCGGGAAACTAACAAAGGACCCAGCAAAATATTTACCCACCTGTCTTCTTGGTGAAATAGATTTAGCAATTGGTTTTTAGGAAGTGTTAGAGTGGGTTGTGGCTTTGCTGACTTCAAATCTTATGTCTTAAGTTTGATGTGGTTTCAGTTTCTGATATTTCTGAGATTTGTGTGTTTGATCTCAAGCTGTGGTAAATTTTATGAGTTGTAGGTCACAGCAGTCTAGTCATACAATTATATGGGTCTCTGTATTGAATTAGAATCTACACAAATTAAACAATAAATACAAGAATAGCATACCATAAATTGGATCTTATAACAGTTTAATAATCTAAGGAGAAGAATGAATTAAGGGGTGATGCTTAATGTACTTAATCACTAAAATGTCCTTAGTTAAACTGACTATAAATTTAGCACCAGCTTAAAAATGTAGTTATTGTCCAAGAGCGAAGATTTAGTGATCTCAGCACCGTATCCTGAAGATCACCCTTAGTCAAGAAAGTGCTTTAGGGACGGCATTCATTCAGTAAGTAAGTATTGTTTATGGTGAATATTATGGCATATTATACTCTAAAATTTTGGAAACAAGTTTAGGATTCTGACTTTCATCTAGTTTAACAGATCAATCCCTTAAGAAGTAACTATAAATAACTTTATGGGGATGTAATGTATAACATGGGGACCAAAATCAATAATATGATCTTGTAAATTTGAAAGTTATTAAGTTGATGGACAGGTTTATGTGATGATCACCAGCTTTGTGTGTAGTGTGTTTTGATGTAGAAACAATGAGTTTCTCAAACTATATAATACCATACATTTCTTTTAACCTCTGAGAGCTTCCTGTATTTGTGAACTCCTGTGATAATCACTTCACAATGTATACATCAAATCATTTTGTTATAGACTTGAAACTAAAATGATGTTGCATGCCAGTTACACTTAAATTAAAAAAAAAAAAGTTGTTATGTATATTCTCAATATACTGTTCCTCAAAAAAAAAAAAAAACCAGTTGGAAGGCACTATTTCTGCATGAATCCATGTTATATTGTGTTGATGTATAAGAAATGAAATAATTTGGAAGCGCATACCTCACAATGTAAATAATGTTCTTTGAGAGATGAGGCTATAGGTAATTTTGAATTTCTTATTTTCCTTCTTTCATTTAATAATGTTGCATGTAATAAATATGTATTACTTTTTTAAAAGTAGTTTTAATGGAGGTAAAATTTACATTTGTGAAGGCACAAATCACAAATGTAAAGTTGATGAGTTTTGATGAGCTTATATACTTATATAATACAATCAAGATATAACCCTCAAAATAAATAACATTTCCCTCACCCCATAAATCTCCCTTTTATGCCCTCCAGTCAATCCCCATCCACCAAAACCACTGTTTTGATTTCTGTCATCACAGATGATCATGTCACTTTTAATTAAAAAGCACAGGATACTTTTTTAAAAGAAACTTCTGAAAGTTGAAACAGTTCCCGTTAAAGTAGCTTTCCTTGTGAGTGAACCAATGAGAAACATAATGATAGAGAGCTTGGTAGAAATTTGAGCACCAAATCAGATAGCTCAACAAAACTCAGAAAAAAATCAAGATATGTTAGTTAATATTTTTTAAAATCTTAGACCCATTATTTCATTTCTTAGACCCATTATTTCATTTCAGGAGAAAAATGGAAAGGGTTTACCAGACTATAAGCTCGACAAGATCAAGAATTGCTTATTTTGCTTGCTATATCTTCACTGCATTGCATATTACCTGGCTGACGGTACTATCTTAAGAAATATTTGTGAACTAAATAAGTAGACATTGTTATTTGGCCACTCATTCAATAAGTACTTATTCCAATAAATGGTTTGGACCTCTTGCTATGTGCTAATCACCATGCTAAGTCATGGAGATAGACTAGTAGTCACTAGTCCTTAAAAATGATATATATGGTTCCTAACCTCAGGGGGCTGACAATGCATCTTGTTGGGAAGACTGATATTAACAGTGCTTTAGAAGCAGATAGAATGACATAATTTAGAGATTAAAGAGGAAGGAACGTGGTAAGCCTGAAGAACTGAGAGGTCAGTGCAATGAGCAGGAATGAGGAAGCAGATGATGGGCTTCCTCAAGTTTGTCAATGATGATGCATATGGAACCTTGTTGTTCATATCAGGTGGATTGGGGATTTTATCCCAAGAGCAACATGATCTCATTGAAGGATTTTCAGCAGTGGAAGAAAATGATCCATTTTTAAATTATACTGACTCTTGGAAAGAGAAAGAATGGCTTGGACCAAGGCAAAGATAGACATGGGAAGTTCAGTCAAGAGACTATTGTGGGGAGTTGGGGATCCTGGAATAGATGGTAGATGAAGTTGAAAAAAATGGCGTTAAGGCATATTAAAAGATAGAACTGAGCCTTGGCAAATGGTTGGTCATAATAAATAAAAATATAGCTATTAAGAGTGATTCTAAATCAGGCATGGTGGCGTGCACCTGTAATCCCAGCTATTTGGGAGGAGGAGGCTAGGAAACACTGAGTCTGTGGGTTCGAGACTACCCCCAGGAAACAAAACGAGACCTAGTCTAAAAAAAAACAGCCGGGCCTGGTGTGGTGGCGCGCGCCTGTAATCCCAGCTACCTGGGAGGCTAAGGCTAGGGATCACTTGAGTTTGTGGGTTTGGGACTACCCCTGTCAACATAGCAAGACCTAGTCTCAAAAAAAAAAAAGAAAAAGCAATTTTAGATTCTGAGCAACTTGGTTAGTGGCAGAACCATTTTTGTTTTTCCTTTCAGACCTTCATTCTAAAGAAATCAAGCTCATAGACTGACTGTGGTGAGGTCAGACCCCCACTGGGCAGAGTTCAAACCATCCTCATTATGTTCCCTGCAATCCTGAAGTGCAAAGATGGCAATTTGGAATAACTGTTGCAAGGCAAAATGGAATGGTGGAACAATTTTTATGTCCCTCACCTGTCCTCTTGTATACCCTTTCTTTCTCTTGCTCTTCCCTTTCTTCTACCACTCTTCATGTCATTTTCAAGTATTTCATCCCTATTTATATGATTGATGACAATTGTGACTCTAAGGGGTGGAGGCTGCCTTTTTCCCATTCCCAACCTTCATATACCTTGAGTCTTTTCCTTTTATCACTAGGGGATAGATATTTGGGAAATAGGATGGGTCACAAAGTCACTTGTTGCAATTAATTTCTTAGATAACTGAGGCTACCCTTAACTTCTGTAGACCATACACATTCCATTGTTCTCTGCTTTCCTTTTATTTTCGTCCTTACCCTTTTCCAACATTTTCTTTATACTTTCTGTCAGTCTTTGTCATAATCTTGAATCCTAGTTCTGCTACTATAGAAAGTTTAGTTAAGATCTATCAATTTAAGTTTTCAATCATAATCAGGTAATAGTATTAGTATCAATATATTCTTTTATATGAGAGTTTCTCACTGTTAGTTCCCCCTCCCAACAACCACTCATCAATTGCTCTTCCCTCCCACTAACTCATTGTTTTTCCATTGAAGAAGTTACTCTCGACATATTCAATTTCTATTGGTATCACCTATATTTCTAAAGGTAATACCATGATAAATATGGGAAGTATTTCTCTCATTTCTAGTCTCCTCCTTATTTGTCTACTACATGAGGACATATCATCTTTGAGAGATAGTCATTTGTCTCACCAAGTTGTAAGTGTGTGCCATAGGACACAATAATTAGTAAGAACAGAAATGTGACTATCTCTGCAATAAACCATCCTCACCATGGGAAAAACAATTCACTAGATATGCTATATTAATTACCAATCACAGTGGTCCTTGTACAAGTGTGTAGACTATGCCTCTGTTTGAAGAATACAGATCTAAATCCAGCAAACTAGCCAATATCAGATATATGACTGATATATGTGCTAATTCAAAGCAATTAATAAGGATGTAGCATCTACTCATTCATTTAGTCCTACATGATGGATAGAACCTACTATGTGCCAGGGAGTAGAGCACAGTGATGAACAAGATAGAATTCCAGTAGAGGTTATGTTTTGTTGAAAGAGATACACTTGAAACAACTAATTACAGAATTACTTGTTCAATTATAACTGTGGTTAGTTCTACATTAAACAATTATAGGTTGCTATGAGAGCTCATAGCAGGGGATTGGATCAAATGGGAAAGTCAAAGAGGTTGGGGGGAAACTATAATGAAATTACTATTAAGTACAGAACACAAAAAATTGAAAAGCAACTTCCTGGGAAGGAAAAAGAACTTCACAGCTGCTTGGAAGATGAAGATTATGAATTCTCCAATGCTGATCATGGATTTTAGCTTCAGTGACTTATTGGTGCTCAGAAGCTGAGATCCTGAGCAACTTGGTTAATGGCAGAACCATTTTTGTTTTTCTTCTCAGCCCTTCATTCAAAAGAAGTCAAGCTCATAAACTGACTGTGGTGAAGGTCAGACCCCCACTGTGCAGAGTGGTAACATCCAAAGGGGTGAAACCCACTCAAGAACCCTCAGAAGCAAACAATTAAGATTGGATTGGTAGTATAAGGTCATCAAATATCAAATCTTATCAGAGATACACACAGCCTGCTGCTTTATTTCAGGGAAGGTCTGCTTTGAAACAACTGTTTTATAATTCCATTAGCTCATTCATTTCTCCATCAACATTGTGATGCATCTATAAACTCCATTTTATACCTAGGGTAAGAGAGAGCAGGGGAAATTAAATAACCTGTCATGGATAGACCTGTGCCAATCCTCCTCTACCTGACTTGAATGGGTAGCTACACCAATAGTTAGTGATTGTTGTCATTTCCAGGAGCATTTTGAGGATCAAAGAAAATTTAAAAGGTGAAGTGAGCCCTAAAACTAGACAATAAACCCAAGTACAACAGACAATGTTGCCATTTTTAAAAAATTATTTCACAAAGACAATTATAACTCACTAGCAGTTCGATATTTTGACTTTTAAGGTTGATATTCTGGTTCTCTCAGTTTTATCAGCAAAGAAGCAAAAGGGAAGTTAGTAAAGTCAGGAGAGCTGCAAGTTCATTAAACCTTGAAAAGCGGATGCAAAGAACAACACTCAAAGGGTTAAAAAGGAGGTATTTCATTGTGTGCACCACTGTCAGTCTCCCAAGATCTAGGTGTTTACCCTCTTGTGTAGAAACCAATGATGATTTCTTTAAAGTGAATTCCCATTTTCAAAGCCCTAATATGTTATTTAATTTTGCTGGAGATCACATTCAAATAGAGCCAGAAAACCAAAAGGCAACTCAGGAAACTTCTTGGGAACATTTTGACAATTGAGAAATCACATCAGAAGGTTTTAAGGATCACTTCTTTTCTATTTCATGGGAAAAACTCAAGTGACCCAAAAGCCATGGTTCTTTGAAAAGAGATCAAGAAACAAATAAACTGGCTCTTAAAGTGTCATTTTAGCTTTGGGGGAGTTATAGAAACAGAAATGCACAACTTCATTTCTTGAAGTCTGTGCACTGTCTTTTCTCAGGACTGGAGCTAAGGCAGAGGCTAAATAGTTATTTGAGCATAGCTACAAATTGTTCTGAAAGGTCCCAGCAAAATGGTGACATGCTCATTGAATACCAGACCCTTGGTTGAGTTTTACTCTGTTCCTCTTTCCTTATGATGGGCATCTAAGTGTTCACTCCTGCAAGCTGTGCCACCACACATTCACTTAGTATACCCTTTGTAGAACCCCTGGTGAGAAAGACAAGTTTAAGTCTGAAGCCTCTCCTGGAACCTGTGTCATTGCTACAGCTGCTGTGCTTTTCCATCCTCACTCTCCATTACCTCTTACTCCAATGCAAACACAGGTATTATCCCTTTGCAGAAGAATCTAATCAGATTGTGTCACTGCTGAGAACTCTCTATTTCTTGTTAACTATGGGATAAAGTCCAGGCAGCTTAACGTGGCATATGAGCTGAAGTCTGCTGACCTCACTGGTGTCATTTCCTGCCTCATAAAGTCCTGCTGCTCCAGGTACTTTTTGTTCCAGCAATGTTGAAGCATTTATGGTGCCCAACAGGTCTGGCTTCCTGGCTGTGCAACCTGTGCAATTGCATGGGGCCCCATTCTTGAAAGCATTCTCTCTTTAATTTCATGCTCTTCTGTATAACTACTTATGAATTTACAAACAAGGGGACCCACATTTCCATTTTTTAGGATTCACAAAGTAGGCAGCTATCACCAAATCTCACATTGCTTTCCTCCTCTGTATGTCACAAATAGTCTCTCTATCCAGCATATCTTTCCCTCTTCCATCTCTTGTGCTCTTCTAAGTCTTTCAAACCTAATTTGAATACCACTTCATTAATGGAACCTTCCCAAACATGTGTCCTTCCACCTTGGCCATATTAAGCTCTGACTCCTCTGTGCCACCCCACTGTGTTACACACACGTCTATTATGGTCATTCTATATGATAGGGTGATTAATCACTTACCTGCCTATCTCCCTCTGCCAACCTTTGAACTCCATGAAGACTGAGTTCATAGGGAAACAGGTTATACAGAATAATGAGTAGGAACTCTGGAGCCAGACTGTCTGGGTGTGACGCTGGAAAGTCACCTTCTACTTCATATCTTAATTTTCTCACTTACCAAAAGGAGAATAATTAGAAGCTACCCTGAAGAGTTATTGCTGTGAGGTTTGAATAAGACCATCTATGTAAAGTGCTTGGAACAGGGCCTGCACATTTTAAGTGCTCAGTAAATGTTTCCTGTTCTTATATATTGTTCTCCTTTGAGTTTCTGGAACCTAGAACATTTGTTGATGTCATCACAGATGCACCAGGCTCTGCACAGGTTGCCTGTGATAGACACAAAGTGAAATAAAACATGCTTTCAAAGAATTGAACTTCAGTGTGGAGAGAGACTAACAATCATGGTCCAGCATGAGAAACACTTCATGCAAACGAATTTGAGAACACAAGTAGCATCCAGTCAAACTGGGGAGGTGAATATTCGTATGAATTGTGCAGAATGAGTAGGCATTAGCTAAATATGAAAAAACAGGATGATTATTCCAGAGAGAATAATCATATGTGAAGGCAAGTAAGTGGAAAGTGTCACATGTTTAAGGAACTACATGTCATTCTATGTGGCTGTGACAAACGGTGTTTAACAACATTCTGGAGACTAGACAGATACACAGGGAGGGTTAGCAAATCGACTAACTCTGGGCTATCAGCAGTGGTTGCCTGGAACACTGCATTGAGGCTTCTGGAACCATATCCAGCCATGTAAGATAGAGAGGTGGTATACATTACTTTCATTTGTTATGGGAGCAAAAGAGGAAAGTGGGAGCCTGTGTGTCAACTATGGATAGATTTTGCAAGACCTCATATGCTATGTTAAGGAGCCTGGATTTTATCCTGAAAACTACAGGGAATAATTGAAAGATTTTAAGCATGGAAGTGGCATGATCAGATTACATGAGAGGTGTTCCATAAAAGCTTGTTGACTTGAAGTAGGCATGAGCCCCACTTCACCTATTAATGACTAAGTGTATCAAATAGCACCCAAATGATCTGAACCCAGCAAATAAAACATGTATCATGGAGTCTGTCATGCTCAGAGGCATTGTGCTAAGTGCTGAAAGAATTAGAGCAGCATCTGAAGGTGCTTAACATGCTCCTGTGGTGTGCTCCAGTAAAACAGTCTGGTTCACACTGCGATTTCAAACAGAGGATTAAAGTGCTGTTAATAATTTATGCAGCTATAATATTACATGCTATGAGCTGGATATAACCCAAAGGAAAGACTTCCAAGGAGCTTTTTGAACCCTTAACTATCCTGCTGGTTACAATTAAATAGAAAAGAAGTGATTAAAAGAAACAGATTATAATACTTTAAAATATAAATTATTGGTATATGTTTTTATAAATGTTCTTAATAGATATTTAATTTGAACTGGGTGGAAAGGGCTCTGAAATTTGAGTTTATTATTAAAAACAAATACCAGACTTATTTTTTTTAGGATAGAAAGAATTAAAACCCTATAAAATTAGTATTAGTATTTGCTATGGTAATCATTATCTTTTAACTGTGCTGGTTAGAAAAAAATTTTGTGAGAAGCTGTACTTTTGAAAGAATATACAAAGGGTTGTCATTAACAAATATGACAAAATGAACACAGGCATATATTTCTATTTATTTTTCCTTGATTCTGAAGGGATACAAATAGTATAAAACAATGCAAACAATATAGCAGGGAAAAATAATTTAAAATAACTATGAAAGATAGGGTAGAAGGAATTTGAATATAAGAAATCCAATCAAAAAAATGTGGTACATATACACAATGGAATATTACTCAGCAATTAAAAACGACAAATTTGATGAATTTATGGAAACCTGGATGTACCTAGAAGAAATC